>JALPCE010000056.1:0-98175 GCA_026538705.1 Aureobasidium sp. GC_Fusr_1 | reverse complement strand
GAGAGAGAGAGAGCGAGAAGTCCAATGCCGAGCCGAGAAGGGCTAGCTTCATATGCTGGTCACGGGATGAGGGATGAGCCTATCGTCGACGAGCCTGCATGGGATGGACAGCTACGAAGAGGTTACTGTTAATGGCTTTGTCGAAAGATCGATCGCACTTTGGCCGACATGGCGAGGGGACTAGAGAAGCAGCGATGATGATCTAGTCTAGACAGAATCAAGAACAAATAGGACGTGATTATCATGGTCTTGCGAAGTGCTCCAGGTTAATTATGACGGTGCCAGGATGATGTAGGGCAATATAGACGGCTCAGGACGGAGCAGTGCTGCTTGGATGCGAGTTCTGTACAGTGGGACATATTGTCCACAATCTCTATCTAGTAAAAGGTGTCTGCAATTGACTAGTCAAGAATGTGCTATCTCAAGGGTCTGGAGAGAAACAACAAGCAAGCTGGATAAAATGTGGCTTGGACGGAAGGTCTTAGCGGAAATGACGAAGAGGGCGGAGCGCCGTCGGGCCAGAGAGCGAAGCGCCTCGGCCGGGGGTACCGCCGTGCGCATACCGTATCACTTGGACCTCCACGGACTCTCAGTCGCAAGCCTCGTCGTCCTCGCTCTGTATTGTTCTGTAGCTGGCAAAGACGCCTGCCCAATTCATCATGTCCGGCCGCTTCGTCAGAGCGTCAAAGTACCGTAAGCGCCCGACGCGTCTATCCCAAGCACACGACATGTTTAGCTAACGCCGACCAGGACACGTCTTCGGGCAGTCGACCAAGAAGGTATCCCCCCCCCCATCGCACCACTCGCCATCCACCACGCTCCCCTCTGACGACCCTTTGCCGAGTAGGAGCAATGTTACGACAACCTCCGCATCTCTAAGAATGCTTGGGACACGAACCTGATCAAGGCCAACCCCAAGTACCTTTCGGTCAATTGGGAGGCCAGCGGTGGCGGCGCCTTTGCTGTCATTCCTGTCGACGAGCGTGGAAAGCTGCCCGATGTCATGCCCTTGTTCCGTGGCCACACGGCTGCCGTCCTCGATACCGACTGGTGCGCTCTCTTGACCTCCGACTCTGATTCCACAGCTCCCTGACGCGTCTCGACAGGAACCCCTTTGACGACTCGATCATTGCTTCTGGTTCCGATGACGGAAAGGTACTTGCTCTCAAGCCTTGTCGTCTTGTCAATGCTCTACTGACGCCCTTTTGCTTGCAGGTCTTTGTTTGGCAGGTTCCCCAAGACTTTACTCTGCACACCGACGCCGACGAGCCCACCGATATCAGCCCCGTGCACAAGCTATCTGGCCATACCCGGTATGTTACATTGCACACGTCTCCAACTGCTCCACACTAACCCACAGCAGCAAAGTCGGCCACGTCTTGTTCAACCCCTCGGCCGCAAACGTTCTGGCCAGTTCTTCGGGCGACTGCACCGTCAAGTTGTGGGATCTCGCTTCAAACAACCCTCGCCTTACTCTCAAACACAATGACATTGTCCAGTCCTTGTCATGGTCCGCCGATGGCGGCATGCTTGTATCCACTTGCCGCGACAAGAAGATTCGTTTCTGGGATGTAAGACAAGAAAGACCGGCACACGAGGTTCAGGGACACCCTGGCGCAAAGAACAGTAGAGCAGTATGGATGGGCGAACATGACCGTGTGGCCACGACCGGCTTCTCGCGCATGAGCGACCGTCAACTTGGTCTGTGGGATGTGCGCAATCCCAAGGAGCCCATTGGTGGCTTCTCCATTCTCGACTCCATCAGTGGTGTCTGCATGCCCTTCTGGGACGACGGCACTCAGATGCTCTACCTTGCTGGCAAGGGTGATGGAAACATTCGCTACTACGAGTACGAGAACGACAAGTTTGAGTATCTCTCCGAGTACAAGTCGGCCGACCCTCAACGTGGTGTCGCCTTTGTGCCCAAGCGTGGTGTCAACTTGCACCAAAACGAGGTCATGCGTGCCTACAAGACTGTCAATGAGAACTTGATTGAGCCCATCTCATTCATTGTTCCTCGCCGTGCAGAGGTCTTCCAAAACGACATTTACCCTCCCGCCACTGGTAGCAAGCCTTCCATGTCTAGTGAGGACTGGTTCTCGGGCAAGGAAGCTGCCCTTCCACCAAAGATATCTCTTGAAAGTCTGTACGAGGGTGAGACTCCAGTCGAGATTCCTGCTGAAAAGGCTCCTTCTACTGCTCAGGTAAAGAGTACGCCGGCTCCCGGTTCAATGTCGTCCTCTTCTGCTCCAACACCTGTTCCTGCCTCGCCTGCAAAGCCTGAACCCACACCTGTTGCCGTCAATAGAGGATCCATGCAAGAGAATCAAGCCAGCATGTCTGCCATGGCTGACAGATTCGCCGACAAGGATGAAGTGACTCAATCGAGGGGTAATGCCAATGATGAGTTTGACGAAGTACCCAAGCCTGTACAACGTCCCATCTCAACCATTGCCACCAAGCAAGAGGAGAAGACTGGTGTTCGCACACCCCCACAAGTCCACACTCCCACGACCACTACCAAATCTGCCCCGGCTCCTGAGCCCGTCGCTGAGCCCAAGACCAACGACATCAAGTCGCCAGTTGCCGAAACCCCCAAGCCTACACCCGCCAGTGCAGAGCCTCCTACCACAGCTGCAGGTGCAGCGAAGGGAGCAGCTGAGGGCATCAAGGGCGCCCTGTCCGAAATCAGAGGTCTGCTGGTGCAACAAGCTCAGAACATGGCAGCACAGGCTGAACGCATCGAGAGTTTGACAAAAGAGGTTACCAGTCTCAAGAGTCGCTTGGAAGGTTAATACTGTTGTTACCCTGTAGGATATTTAACGTAATGAATGTTTGAAAATAGCAACCCTCTGATTAGGCCAATTGATGGACTGAATAGAGATGGACATGATGACTTTAGTCTTGGCCGCGAGCATGCACAACTTGGACAAGACTTGAAAAGTATTGCTCTCATTTTCGTCACTACTGATAAAAACACCATCGCAAAACCAATTTCAAGTATGGCCTTGTCTCTCTACTGCAAGAAATCTTCTATCCCATCCTCTTGCGTACATGGACGCCTGGAAAACGCCGTGATAATGCATTGTATAAATCCCCCCACCTTGTTTTTTCTTTTCAATGCATCCATCCATTCATAGTCGTGATTCTGCCACCTCTAGAATGATGTGTTTGCCGTCTTCTCCTTGACAATCTCGGCAGTAATTGTGTCGAGCATGCCTGCACTAGCAGCAATGAAGCCGAGGTAGGGCTTGCTGGGATGGAGGACACGAGAGAGGTACTCGGGGTGGTATTGGACACCAACAAACCAGGGGTGATCCTTGAGCTCAATGATTTCTTGACGAACTCCGGTCTCGTCCTTGCCGATAAAGTTGAGACCCTTGGACTCCAGAGTGGAGACGTAATTGGGGTTGACTTCATATCTGTGACGGTGACGCTCCAGAATTTGAGATTGGCCATCGGCAGAAGTGGTGGAGGCGTAAAGAGCGCGCAGACGACTCCAATCCGAGTCTGGCTGCCAGAGGGTAGGTCTGAGACCAAGTCTCATGGTTCCGCCGAGCTGTCCAGGGTGGTGCTCGGGCATGGAGACAATGATGCGGTCCTCGTCACGAGCATCGAATTCCTGGCTGGTCGAGATGGGAACGGGAATGTCGCAGACGTTTCTTGCAAACTCGATGACAGCAATTTGCATGCCGAGGCAGATTCCGAGATAGGGGGTGCCATTTTCACGGGCCCACTTGGCAGCCTTCATCATACCTTCGGTACCTCTTTGACCAAATCCACCAGGGACCAGGATACCAGAAGCAGTGCAGACATCGTGCCAGGCCTTGTGGTAAGCAGCGGGGCTTGCACGCTCGCACTGAGGCTCGAGGTGCTCGGCGTCGACCCAGACAATCTTGAGCTTCTTCTTGCATCTCATGGCGGCATGCTCCACGCTCTTGACTACACTCAGATAGCTGTCGGGACACTCGAGGTACTTTCCAACCAGCGCAATCTCGACGACATCAGTGACAGTTGCCAAACCATTTGCCAGGCTATTCCAGGTGGCCCAGATTTCGGCACCCTTGGTTGCGAGAGCGGGAGAAATGGTCAATGCATCGATGCGAAGAATGTCCTTCAAGCTCTGCAAGAGACCTTGTTCTTGAAGGAGAATGGGGACTTGGTATGTGGTGGGCATGTCGCGGACAACAAGAACTTGGGGAAGAGGGACCTGACAAAAGCGTGCAATCTTTTGGTGAGCGCCAGCGTCAAGAGGGTGTTCGCAACGGCAAGCAATCAGATCAGGAACCAGACCAGCACTGCGCACAGCCTTGATGGCCATTTGAGTGGGCTTTGTCTTTTGTTCGCCGTGGACCATGGGCACGTAGCTGACGTGGATTTGCATGAAGTTGTCTCTTCCGGCACGGGCGCGGAGCTGAGTCATTGCCTCAACAAAGGGCATGCTCTCAATGTCACCGACTGTGCCTCCCAATTCGATGATACAGACGTCGGGCTCTTCATTTGTGTCGTCGACAGGAATCTTGGCCACTCTCTCGACCCAGTCCTGAATGGCGTCGACAATGTGAGGAACGACTTGGACGGTGTGGCCCAGGTAGTCTCCTCTGCGCTCCTTTTCGATGACGCGCTGGTAAATCTTGCCAGTGGTAATGTTGTTTTCGCGGGTCAAGGTGATGTTGAGGTAGCGTTCGTAGTTGCCGAGATCGAGGTCGACTTCACCGCCATCGTCGAGAACAAAGACTTCACCATGCCTTGGAAGACGTCAGTGCTGCACGATTGCAGTATGGAGACAGAGGACATACTCCTTGGGGTTCATGGTACCAGCGTCGACATTGAGATAGGGGTCAATCTTGATGGAAGAGACGTGCTTCTTGTCAGCACAAGAATAAACAGCAGACGCAGGTCAAACATATCTTCAAGCCCATAGTCTTGAGCAGCAGGCCAGTCGACGAGGCTTGACGACGCAATCATGTCAGTATCGGCGTGCATTCTTGTAAACGCTGGTCATACCAATAATGCCCTTGCCGACACCGCTGATAACACCTGGACAAGCCATTAGTCCAGGAACAAGTCGCCATGCCCGTGCTGTAGCTCTTACCTCCAGATACCAATACGTATTTCATGTTTGCTTTGAATATACACCTTGGGGTCGCCTCACTAGCTTGAGCCAGCGGGAAGGAAAGAAGGTGGAATTTTTTTCGCGAAACGCCAGGAAAACGCGTTCACTGCCCATTTTCCTGGGGAAGCACTCTTGACTCGAAAAGGGCCCTGTGGTCCAAGCGCCAGCCTAGATATCCTCACTGCTTCACCTTTGCAGACTAGACATGTCGAGTCTTGAGTCTGACAGTCACTTGCACCCTTCTCGATGCTCCATATTGCATTTCTCATGACTGACCAGTCGCTCGAGCTATTTGCACACATTCAAGATTGCAATCGCTCAAGCAAACCAATCAAACGAACAGAGTGGGGTTTCAGATAGCACCATGTGGAGTTAAGATCCGACACCCCAAATGTCTTCTTCACCAACATTTAGCAATATTGGAATCACTCGACATGAAGTACTTTCATTCATGGAAACATTAGGAAGCATGGATGTCGCATCAAATGCCGCGTATTTCTCCTAATGCAGGTCGTAGCACATCCGCTGCGACTTCACAATCTCTCCATTTGCACTAGACAGTCACGGCCTCGCTCCCACAACTAACATATAGTGCTATGAAAATGCATAGTCGCTTTCTCAACAGAGACGTCGCCACAGAGATGTCTCTTGACTACTTGTCCTCCATGGAGTCCGCTCTCTTGTGGAATCATTGTGCATCTCTACAGATGCACTGTGACAGACAAGCACACGAACTGCGGGGAAAGCTACCACCTGCCTAATGAGCAGTCCATGACATCAGATATCGCAGGCACCATTGAACAGCTATAAGAGTGTGTTGGCCTTGAGACCTGGTTTGCTTGACCTTACTCTCCTCTGCACCAGACTGACAGAATGTATTTGCTTTCACTTTTGCCATTTACAGCATCCTTTGCAGTTGTTGCTGCTGTTGCCAAACAACAAGTGCCTCTCGGACCGTCAACCCTTTTTCAGATCCCAACCATAGGCTTTGGAACATGGAACCTAAAAGACAATGCTACAGAGGCAGTGTCATATGCAATTCAGACTGGATACAGACACATTGATTGTGCAGCCGCCTATATAAATGAGGTAATGATGCATCTCTTATCTTGATTGGCCAAGTCATAACAATATACAGAGAGCTGTGGGCAGAGGCATTTCTGGGGGATTGAAGAATGCTGGACTGTCTCGCGAAGATGTCTGGGTGACGTCCAAACTCTGGAATGATCATCACGATCCTGCTCTAGTTGAAGCCGCCATTGACAAGACACTATCCGATCTCAACCTAGACTATCTGGATCTTTATCACATGCATTGGCCAGTGGCTGAGACGAGCAAAGGCAACGAAATCTCTTTTATCGAAACTTGGGAGGCCATGGTTCAGCTAGTTCAGTCGGGAAAGACCAGACGCATTGGAATCTCCAACTTTTCACCTGCCCAATTGGATACCTTGCTGAATCATACGACTCATGTCCCATACGCTCACCAAATGGAGTTACACCCCTATCTTCAGCAAGAAGACTGGATTCAGTATCACAAGGTGCGCGGCATCCATGTGACCGCCTATTCCCCTCTTGGAGGAACCAATCCTACCTACCACGCAAAGGCCAAAGACTTGCCTCCTCCATTGCTTAAGAACAAAGCAATGATCAAGCTGGCAGACAAACACAACACGACGACTGCCGGGATATCATTGGCTTGGGGCATGAGTCGAGGCACGAGCGTCATACCCAAGAGCGCACATGCAGACAGAATCGAAGAGAATTTGAAAAGTAAGCATATCGAGCTTGACTCGGACGATTTGAAAATTCTCGCACGACTCGGTCACGACTTTACTCACAGATATAATAACCCGAGTAAAAGTTGGAAAGTCAAATTGTATGAAGGTTTAGAGGGCGCATAAACCTACCCTTGACTGGGTAACAAGCACAAGTCGCTACGGAATACTGCAAATAGAAAATAAAGTTGGGATATACAAGATGAAAAAACAATAAAAACATGTCTTCCACCAATCGAAATGCTATCTCGTAGAATCAGCCATATACTTAAAAAAAAAAAGCCTACATGCAGCCAACGACCGTCTTCGCTACTAAGAAAACTCTTCAGGGTCGAGGGGGAGAAGGCGCAAGATACAAGGCTGCAATCACTTTAAGACATGCCGGCCAAAATGCCCATATAAACAACCGAAAATGAGACTAGGAAAAAAAATCATACATCTATGAGGGCGTGTCGCAAGTTCGTAATCTCATTCACTCTCTTCTCTTTCTTTTTCTTTGATGCTTGCTACCAGTGGCCACTTGAGAGCGTGCATTGTCGCTATCCTGATCATCCTCATCAAGGACGTTTTCTCCATCTTCTCCACTACTGTCGTCTTCGTCAACATGGCCAGGTCTTCTGGTCGCCTTCTTTGTGGCTTCATGACCCTTCTTGACAGCCACATTCAGACCCTGTTTTCTCAGTGCCTTTAGCAAGGCACTGCTGGCTCGCATTCCAGGAAACTCTTTTGCAGTAAAGACCTCGAAGGGTTCCGAGATTATTGAACTTTGTATACGCGAGGTTGTTCCGACAGAAAGGTTCAATGGATCGACAATTAACAATCGAAACTGGAATCGATATTTTCCTGGATTACGGCAAGATAAATCGGGAAAGACGAAGAAAGTTCCTCTCTTTCCTGTTTCGTCTGTGCCAGAAAATGGCGATGCCACAGCGGTTCCCATTAGACGCTGTGTGGCTTGAGCGTTTGGATGTGCTGGCTCAATTTGTGACTCGTCCTTGTATGTCATGGAGTTGATTAGAGTACAATGCAGTGTCGTGTATACATAGGGAGTGTTCTCGCTGTCGACTTTTCCTGTCTCGGCATCAATGACTTTGAGTTCGAGAATGGGTGGAGGATCAACAACGCGTCGGTCACGTTCTCCAAAACCGCATGCTCTGGCAGCTACGGGTTGTTGCCGCATGTTGAGCTCATATCTCAGATTCGGTGATGGTGTAGAAAAGGATGGCAGACGATTAAACTTGTCGGTAATGGCAGACTGACGTTCTCGTGGCGAGGTACCCGAGTCTAGAGAGGCTGACGATGGACTGTTTGAAGCAATGGGAGAACTGTGTTGCGGATAGTGTGAGATGTGGTGCGGACTTGCGACTTGCGGCGGATACTGTGGTATATGAAAGACGGGCGATGTTCGCACGTTTGGTAGCGGCAAATGTTGTGGTGGGTTGACTGCGGTTCGATGGTATATTCCAGGCGGCGGCGGTGAAGGCAGTCTAGGAGAGATCGGACCAGGTATTGATATCTGTCTGGAGCGGATTGGTGGTTCCTGAGGGGTATCAGACAACAACTTGGCTATTGGAACAGACCGTTGCACATAGTTTTGAGGATTTGTCGAAGCTCCTGGACGAGATGAAGGCGGTGGTAGAGTTGTAAATGGTGGATGAAACGATATACTCGACCGTTCTTGTCCAGATATTGGCGGGAATTGATAACCAATAGGATTTTGTCGTTCGGGGTGTCCAAGGAATTGCGGAACAGAAAAGTGATGTGGCCTCTGAGCCTCCGCCGCCATCTCTCCAAAAGAGGTATTGACAATGCGAGGATGGACAGGCGAAGGAGGACGCGACCCGGACATGCGGTGTGGTTGAAGAGTTTTTGTCGGTCCAGCAAAGATATCCTACAATAGCATTTGGAGTATACCACTTAAAGAGTCTTGACAGTAATGTTGATGCAAAGGGGTATGAAAAGGTAGCAGGGCGGTTTTGGAGATGTCCAGCAAAGCGTGATACAGACAAAAATTCTTGGACAGGTGCAACGAAACGAATTTGATATACTGTGCATGCTCTTGTCACCTATGACTTGGCTACCCAATCGGCGTGAGTGAATGGGCGCGCGAGGCGATCGAGCACCGCAGCTGCGAGACAATCCCAAAGCCAGGTTACGGTTCCGAACCAGAAGAAATTGCCTTACAAGCAGAGATGAAAGCGACAAGAGATGGATGCAAAAAGGCAAGCGATCCTTGCATCCCAAAGGGAGGGTGGGGGAGAGGAGAGAGCGGTGGATGAAATCGTGCCAGGCCCATTATCTTTTAATGTCTGACGGTGGGAACACACACACACACAAGTCAACTAACGCGAGAGAGCATCTGCACGTACATGCTGCTTTGGTTTAGTGCATTGACCCGTTGTGTGGATTCGGGTAGCGCCCGGCGCCTGTACTGTAGGGTCTTCTGGCGAGGGTATTTTATGAAAAGCGACACGCCGCTCTTTTTTTCCTCTGCTGGATCCCACGCCGCTCGAGTAGAGAGATCTTCACAGTGGTGCATCTCATTCGACCATTCGGCTGCTAGTCTCGCCTCGTCCTCTCTTTTCATTTTGCTGGTACGCTGTGATACGAACCCCGTCTGCCCGTGCGTGGATGCGTTCCCGGACAAGGGGTGTCAAACCCACCCAAATCCCTTTCTCATGCTGATGAGCTCGAGGGCCAGCGGACCAGGTTTTCATGGCCTTGGCGTAAAACTGAAAGTGGGGATGCATATTAGTTGACCAAGGTACCTGAACAAATGAAGAAGAGAGAGGTATGCAGCTCCTTTTGGTCGAGCCGAGGTGATTCAGCTCGCGTCCGTGCTTGATTGCTGGCTATATCAAAAGCACTTGATGTACTCTTTTTTTCTTTGGAAAAGAATAAATTGAAGATGCCTGTTATTCTTGAACGGCATCTTTACTCATGGGCGGTCCGCATCCGGGAATCAAAGTCTGGAAAAATGTCACCATCGGTTCTGGTCGTGTTGTACCATGTCCCCAATATACTTGTGCTGCATTGTCGAGTCATCCCCCCCTCCCCAAACGATCGGTAGTGTGATAGCAAGAATGACAGCCAAGCAATCCAATCACACCGCAGAGAACTTTTGCATATCCGACCACAGTTTTTCGTAATTCGCGCAGATGGTGCATAAAAAAGTGATCCTAGCTTGTTCTTATCAAATCTTTCTCGGCGAAACGTGCTTCAAAAGTCGCTCGCCCGTCAAAAAACGTTGGCGACAGCGGGCCTTCCCGAGGTCGTCTGCAACGCCGTTGCGTTGAGCCCATGCCTAGACCCTCGTTTTCCTTCTTGACAGCCCAGTTGTGCTCCCCTATGTGCAAGAGCCTATAGGCTGTAACCTCCCACTTCCCCCACACAAGAATCAAGAGGGCCACTTTTGGATGATAAAAAGATGTATTGTTTCTAGAGACCATCGGGAAGCTTGATACCCATACCTGTTGCATATTTGAGCACATGAGAAGAAAATGATCTCCCCAGGAAAGGAGTATCGTCGTCTCCATATTCAGGAACGAAATGATAGCACGCAAACGCGGCACGGTTGTTGAGGATCGTCGCTTGCATACAGATGAGAGACACATCAATAAATCCGGGTACAGGAAGCCAAAACTTGCTTCCGCGCGCCGCGCTTGAGAGCTCAGAGGAAGGTCTGGAATTGGGAGTCGACAGAGAAATCACATTCTATCCGAGCTCTCTTTACTACAGCAATGTACGATTGCGAAAAGACGTGATTGATCATCTCGGACTAGACGATTTGAAACTGTCGAGCTACTTCAATGCCTTCGGCCAGTGTGAGCACTCTGGCGTCTATAGCATAGCCCTCAGCCTCGAGCTTCTTGCACTCTGCATAGAGTGTTTTTAAGGGAATTGAGAAGCATTCAATAAACCCATTCTCATCAAGCTCCGGTCGTGGGTCTTGATTGTTGGGATTCGACATGTCAAGACGAACATGAACCATGTTTAGATTCGTATTACAGAATCCAGGGTCTACAAGTGTATAATTAGTCGCGGTAACATCATCATCATCATCCCTCGTGTTCATACATACCATTGAACATCATGGGAGTCACTCTCAGAGCGCCCTCAATTACTTCTCCCACATATCCAGTCTCTTCTTTGAGCTCTCTTAGCGCACAAGTCTCGGCGTCTTCACCCTCGTCTACCAAACCAGCAGGAACCTCTATGCAAACTTTGTCGATGGGTGGCCGATATTGTTTTTGTAAAAGTAACTCTGGACCGCTGGCTTTTTCTAGAATGGCAACAATGCCTACTGCATCAATCAAGCTATTGGATGGTCGAGTTGGCCTGACGGCTGATTCCCTGGTTTGCTTGAGTTTTGACAAAAACACACGAGGCTGCTGTAATGGTCCTACCAGATTTTTGTGACATTCTCCGCATTGTTGTAGGTGATCCTTGGTTATGTTCAGTGCCCGAGTACAAGAACATGGTGCTCTCAGAACGTACTTTTTTAATGCAGTCCATTTGGCATCTGAAGAAGCAAGCGGCTCTTCTTTGAGCACTCTGCAGTTGCTAAGATTAGGTGCCATGTCTGTTTCTGGATTGAAATAATTGGTTGCGAGCAGGACGGCACAGCAATAAAGCTATCCATGAGTTCCAAGATCAAGCGCGACAATGTCGACGTCACCAGTTTGATGGCATCACGATGGTCATGGGGCTTGGGACTGTTACTAACAAGAGAGAAACATGCCCTATTCGGCCTTTCAATACTCGATCTGGTGCATTCATCTTGAAGGCTTTAAGGTATGCAGGCGATTTCAAATGCGAAAAGGCATGCATGCGTGATGCCGCTCCTGACAGCTCGGTTGCACAGACGAGGTCTGAGTGACTGGATACTGGTAGCTGTGGCTTGTTCCTTTGTCTCCTTGTTCTCTTTCTAAGTGTCGAAAGAGTGACAACAAAGGAGCATGGAGCCTACCCAACCTGTGCTCGCTTTTACGTATTGTAAAAAATGTTCTCTTCTGTGGGTTTCCCGCCTTACTGAAAACTGAGAGACCCAACAAGTGTTTGCATTGAGAAACCAACATGTCAGCACATTTTATCATTCAATTCCCGCCCGTCTCCCAACATTTGCCAACAGGGGCGTTCCCGCGACTCCAATTTAGTCGCATCAAGATGATATCTATTCAGTCTACAAACACAGCCCTGTGTGATGATTGTGCTTCTTTGAGAGCGCGACATAGTAACACTTTTGTTCCAGAGGTGTTCTTTTCTTAATGAGGGCAGTCACAATGGCCTGATGGTCCAGACAGTGGGGTGACTTTTTGATACGTATGAGGCGGTTGCAGACCCTGTCAAATTTACCGGTAGTAGTGGTCAACTCAAATCGTATGACAATCGCTCCTTTCTGCATCTCTTGTTGACCTCTTTTGTCGCATTGCTAAATACACCCTGATATGCCATCGACTCTTTGCCTGAAAACCCGTCGTCCTACATTATGCCGCTCATACTCGATTCGCCTCCGCCTTCTCGTACCATATCCGACACCCTAGAGTCGCGCCGCCGAGTGCACCATGAAGCAGATGTGGTCATCATTGGTGCTGGCATTCTAGGATGCGCACTCGCCGTCGCCTTTTCCGACCAGGGCCGGAGCGTCGTTTTGCTCGAAAAATCCCTCAAACAACCCGATCGTATCGTTGGAGAATTACTGCAGCCCGGTGGAGTCGCTGCTTTGGAAGAGCTTGGACTAGCCGATTGTCTAGAGGGCATTGACGCGATCAAGGTGTTTGGGTACGATGTGATATACCACGGCGACGAGGTCACCATTGCATACCCAGAGAATGCCGGCTCTACCGCTACCAACCCAGACGAGAAAGAGAAGTCAAGACCTGAAGGCCGGTCATTTCATCATGGCCGATTCATTCAAAAACTCAGAGAACGTGCCCTCAAATGCGCCAATGTCACTGTCATCGAAACCACGGCCACAGACTTGGTGCGCAGCGGATACACTGGACAGGTCTTGGGAGTTGAATGCTCCACTAGTAACCGCAAGGATTACTATTTTGCCCATCTCACCGTCGTCGCCGATGGTTATGCCAGCAAATTTCGCAAAGAAGTCAATACTCGGGCTCCCGTGGTCAAGTCCAAGTTTTGGGGCCTTGAATTGATTGATGCCGACTTGCCCATGCCCAACCATGGCCACGTTTTGATTAGTGACAGCCCTCCCGTCCTCCTCTACCAAATTGGCACACACGAGACGCGTGCTCTTGTAGACATACCCGAGGGCCTCCCGTCTGCATCGGTTACTAACGGCGGCGTAAAGAACCATTTGCGTAATGTTGTGCTGCCGTCGTTGCCTGCAAAGGTGCGACCGTCGTTCGAAGCCGCTCTGGATCGTGGTGCATTACGATCCATGCCCAACTCATTCTTGCCTGCATCCAAGAACAAGCATTCTGGTGTGATATTGCTTGGAGATGCCATGAATATGCGTCATCCCCTGACAGGAGGTGGCATGACTGTGGCCTTCAACGATGCTTTGCTGCTGTCCAAACTACTCTCTCCTCAACAAGTGCCACGATTCGAGGACACCAAGGCTGTGTTGGCTCAACTGGACTTATTTCACTGGAGAAGAAAGAATTTGACTAGCGTCATCAACATTCTTGCACAAGCGCTATACTCTTTGTTTGCAGCAAATGGTAAGTTGAGCTCTTCAAGCAGCTACGAGGATCAACTAACAGATAATAGATCCTCAACTCAGAGCACTACAGCAGGGATGCTTTCGTTACTTCCAAAGAGGCGGACAGTGTATCGATGGACCTGTCGGACTGTTGGCTGGAATTATACGGCAACCCATGGTCCTCTTTTACCATTTCTTCGCCGTCGCCTTCCTCTCCATTTGGGTCTACATTACCTCTGGCAATGCTCTACTGATGCCGTTCCGCGCAGTTGCGAGTATTGGAGTGCTGTACAAGGCTTGCGTTGTGCTATTTCCATACATCTTTAGCGAGCTGAGGAGTTGAAATGGTAGAAGCGGATGTGGGATGGATTATGAATTGATAAAGCGCGGCGTTTTTGGTAAGGCATGGGACCTGATACTCTTAGAATTCAATGTATACTTATTAATCTTGTTGTGATGAACGAATCAGCTGGGCGTAATGGAGATAAAAGTGGCATGTGATAAATGTGACGCGTGCCAAAGACTCCCCCACACAATGACGCCCGTTTTGCGACCCTTGAACTTGTCAACTCTCTCTTCTACCTGACAGGAAATTATTCAAACAGCCATGTCGACGCCTACTGACTTAAGTGCCACGGACCAAGTGGTCGCGTCTGGATCTGGAGAAGCTGCTGCTGCTGCTGCTGCTGCTGCTGCTGCTGCTGCTAAGAGCAACGGCTTGCACAGCAACAAGTCGGGGTGGGACGGCAAGCTGCGCCTGGACAAGAACAAGAAGGCCATACTGGCAAACCCGGAAGCCCTGTCAGATCCCGAGTACTCTGACGAAGATGCCCCTCCGGTCGATCAGATTGAAGCAGACGAAGGTACTCGGCTGTGTCCATCTACAATAGTGCCTTGCCTCACATACTGACGACTTTTCGTCAGACTTGCTCGAAGACGAGGACCCAGAGACCGAGGTTGCTCTTTTCGCTCCCTTGCCATTTGACTCTTTGTGCTGACAAGCTATAGGAGATTGATGTTCAGCACAGCCGCGTGTCTTCCATCTCTGCTCTCCGCCTCGAACGCTTTAGCAAAGTCATTGTCAGTCTACACGTGCCTTTTCAACTGTTTACATGAGCAAAGACTGACTCTTTTTTTTCTCAAGAAATTGTGTTTGCGCCAAAACTCCATTTCCTCCATCGAACTCCCCGAATCCCTCTCCACTACTCTCCGAGACCTCGAGCTGTACGACAATCTCATCTCGCACATCAAAGGTCTCGACTCCTTTAAAGAGCTGCGCAGCCTGGACCTCAGTTACAACAAGATCAAACACATCAAACGTGTCGAACACTTGAAGAAGCTCGATCACCTCTACCTTGTCCAAAACAAGATTTCGCGCATCGAGGGCTTGGATGGTCTAACAAACCTTACATACTTGGAGTTGGGTGCCAACAGAATCAGAGTATCATTTGTCTCACATTTCTCTCAAGGGTGACACACATACTTATCCTCAATTAGGAAATCTCGGGCTTGGAAACTCTGATCAACCTTGACTCGTTATGGCTCGGTCAAAACAAGATTACTGAGCTCAAGGTGTGCTACGACAAGAACATGCATCAAGTATACATGCTAACAATCACAAGGGACTTGTTACCCTCACAAGACTAAAGACTCTTTCCATCCAAGCAAACAGAATCACATCATTGGAAGGACTCAAGGAGTTACCTCAACTCGAAGAGCTCTACATTTCCGACAATCGCTTGACTTCTCTCGAGCCTCTCTTGTATGCCCCCGACATTCGAATTCTAGACGTTCAAAACAACCCCATCACCTCGCTACGTGGGGTTTCAGCACTGGTCCATATCGAAAATCTCTGGGCAACAAGCTGTAAGCTGGAACGCTTCGATGAGCTCGAAAAAGAGCTCGGTGACAAGAAGGAGCTCTCAGAAGTCTACTTTGAAGGCAACCCCTTACAAAAGTCCAACCCTGTCTTGTACCGCAACAAGGTTCGCCTAGCTCTACCTCAGGTCTCGAAGATTGATGCCAGTAAGTACTCCTTCTTTTTGGCTTTTTGGCCATAAACACTAATGTTTGCAGCCTATATAAGAGTCTGAAATCTTGGGTCTCTTTGTTGTGATCTACCCAGTCCAGCCATCACGACCTCGTATTCTCATCCACCTGACATAATCAAGTGTTATAAACAGCCATTGTCTAGGTGTGGGCCGATGATACCAGGCACTTCATATACTCATGCGACCAGAATTCCGCTCACTCTGCCCGAAACCAATAGCATAACGTGGTCGTCTGGCTTGCAAAAAGGATGCAGTCAGACTGCATTACAGACTGGCGGAAACTCCATTGAGAGAGAGATTCTCACACACAGTTTGCAAAGGACCAAATGTTTACATTGTCAGCTAGTATAATCTTCACAGCTTCTCGTTAAGCGCTCATGTCTAGACTAGCCAAATAGACAGACCGGCAAGTTTAACCGGAAAGTTTAATGATTGCACATGAGGCTCCTGAAGTTTCAACCTTACTCACTCCACATCTCTACCACGTCACAGTCAGATCAAACCATCCAACAACTCGCTGGCTCTGAGGGCAACCATAGTTAGTGATTGTACATGTGCACAAACAAAGGCTTGTCAAGACCGACATCATGTGCCAGGACCCGGTTTTTGGTGCTAAATCGGCCCTTTTCCCTTGCAAAGCAGCACGTGCAGCATCATTGTAATCTGCACGCAGTCAAAAATTAAGTTGCGGCTGATGTCACTGCCATTGAAGAATGTTTTATTCTGCATCATACCTCATCTACACCCAATTGTTTTCTAGGTTGTCGGAGTTACTCTCAATCTTTCATTAACGTCGACTCGAGATCATGTCTACCAACAGAGAGTCTACTTCGCTATCAAGCGATAAGGATGAGAAAGACTTTGGCAAGGACAGACCATCCTCCGGAAGAACTTTAGATGGTGGAAAGCAAAACGACCATCCATCGAACGAACATGGCGATATTGAAGTCGTTGATTGGGATGGTCGAGACGATCCAGCAAATCCGTAAGCGGCTTGTACTAGTCTCTATTGAAAGACACACGACACTGAGATTTTACCATAGGTTCAATTGGTCCACGTCACGCAAATGGGTCATGACTTTGACTACCTGTTTTATGTATGAACCGGTTCAGTTCAACCAGTATTCACTTGCTGAATTATTACAGTTCGATCTTGACAGGCCTTCCGGCTGGTAGTTATAGTGCTGCTAATGAACAGATGGGCTCCTTATGGCACGTCCAGAATGAACCATTCCCAAACCTCACGTGGAGTACTGTCTCTTGGAATTTAGGAGCTGCTCTGTTCCCCTTGCTCTTTGTGCCTCTGACAGAGAATTTGTATGTACGACCCGTTTATCATTCTTGTACGGATATGAAGCTAACAGCCGTTTTAGGGGTAGAATGCCTGGTTACTTGTACGTGAAAGCTAACAGCAAATCGGTATGCGGCACACTGACCTCCATGCCGCAGTGCATCTTACATCATCTTCATTACCTTTCTCTTTCCATCAGCCTTTGCGCAAAATTTTGCTACTATGGTCGTTACTCGATTTATCGGAGGTGGCGCATCATCAGTCAGTATCAACCTAGTAGGAGGATCTATATCAGATCTTTACCGAACGGAGAAAGAAAGGTAATGGATTCATAAATGCAAAGTCAACTTGGCTAATTACCCGTGTCTGCAGATCGATTCCAATGTCCATTTTCGGGTGGACATCAGTAGTTGGTATGTCTTGGAGCTGACACAGTTGGGCGCTCACCATCTAAACTGTTCCGACTCACTTGACCAATGACATTTACTGATCAATCTTGTATTTAGGAATTGCACTTGGTCCCTTCATAGGTGGAGCCATTCAGCGAAATCTCAATTGGAGATGGATATATTATATTCAAATCATCTTCAATGTACGTGTCAGAGGAGCCGCTCCAAAAACCCTAACTAATCCTTTTATAGGCTGGGTGTCTTCCCATCTTCTGGCTTCTCCTCAAGGAAACTCGAGGCGATGTAATTCTCGCAAGGAGAGCCAAGAACTTTCGCAAAGAAGGACGAAATGCTTATGCTAAAAGCGAGCTAAACAAGGACAATGTATTTGAGATGCTAAAGGTATCCTTCAAAAGACCTACTAAGATGCTATTGACAGAGTATACTGTCGCCTCATTCACCGTAAGTGCTGAAGTCTCTTGTACAATGTCGTATTCATGCTGACATGTTTGCTAGCTTTGGGTGTCATTCGCCGTAAGTGATCTTCTGGAATGCCTTTGTATATTCCTCTACTGACCATTTTAAAAAGTGGGGCCTACTATTCTTGTTCCAATCATCGATTACACAGACCTTTAGCACAAATTATGGGTTCAGTGTTTTTCAGACTTCTCTTATACAACTCTCATTGAGTGCAGGAGCTACGATAGCCACCATTGTCAACCCTATTCAAGATCAGCTCTACTTGAAATCGGCGAGAAGAAACAAAGAATCTCCAGGAAAGCCTATACCAGAGGCCAGACTTTACTTTTCTATCCCAGGTTCTCTGATTTTTACGGCAGGATTGTTCGTCTATGGATGGACATCTTACACCTTTGTTCCTTGGATTGCACCAGCCATTGGTATAGCGATGGTTGGTTTTGGTATCTATTCCATTTACCAAGCTGTTGTTGTAAGTCTAGGAAGAAATACTACAAGACATCTGCTGACTTGCCATACAGAACTACTTTACGGATGCTTATAGCAAGTACTCAGCCTCTGCACTGTCAGCGGCATCTTTTGGAAGAAACGTCTTTGGAGCATTTCTTCCACTTGCATCTCCTCAATTGTATTCCAATCTTGGATATCAATGGGCTTCCACTTTGCTCGGCCTAGTTGCTCTGATTTTGAGTCTGGCCCCCGTATTTCTTCTTCTTCAAGGATCCGCTATCCGAGCTAGAAGTCCATTCATGGCAGGTTCGTGCTTCCTTGTGTTCAAAACAATTCGTGTACTTACCAAGTCGCTGCAGAGTCTGCGTACGATGATGAAGATGCGGAAGAGAGAAGAAACGGATCAGTGGCAAAACCAGCCGGTCGAGCGGGCGGAAGCCCTGGACCTCATGGTCAAGCTGTACCTGCTACTGTGTAGGAGTTTTCCTGGCAGGCGACATGGCTGCATTATCTGAACAATGCATGTGTACTGGACGAAAAATATATGGGCAATATGCTTGTTACTCGCTGAATGCACTCATGGGTCACCAAGTTGTGCTGCTCGTGGACCGTCAAAGAATGGACGTTGATTGATATAGCGTTAGATACATGTCTCGCAATCTAGACTACAAAACTGACTCCCTGTACCAGCCTTGAAGTTGTATGTCATATTGTCATCCTCTTTTTGATCTTGTTTCCTTGGCAGGATATCCTCGATAGCCCAAGCTATCCTCTCTGCACCACTGCGTGCTCCTGCAAGGTTTCCAGCCCCTGGACCTAGCCGCAACGCTGCCAATCGTCCTGTCACAAAGAGTGGGACATCTTCTTTCCACATCAAGTCATCTGTCAAGGCAGGAAGTCCACCGTATGCGTCAACAGGAAACTTGCGATTGATGGTCTCCAGAAAGGGCAAGCTTTCAAAATCACTGGCAATACCAGTAGCAAAATAGACATAGTCAATCTTTGGTAGGTCAATAGGTGGACTTGTGATTAGCGACCATGATCCGTCGGCAAAGGTTGACGAAGTAATCGTCGTTTCGGTGTGTAGGGCAACCTTGCCGGCAGTTACATACTGCTTGAGTAGCTTGTGGTATCTAGGAGTGATTGACCCCCCTCCACGGGCCTCCTTGATTTTCTCGAGACGCTCTGATTATTGTTAGCAAAAAAGATTTTGTGTGATTTGACTGTATGCCCTTCTTACCTTCATCAGTATCTGCCGACCAAAAAGATGCTTCTTCAAAATTTCGAAACTTGCCCATCCAGTTCAAATCAACGTCAAAAGGTTTGACTCTTAGTCGACCTCTAACCAGATGAAACACTTTTCTTGTTCCGTGCTTGCTTGCCATTACAGTCAATTGAGCAGAAGTCAGACCACCACCCACGACCACTATGTTTACATCCTTCTTCTGTCGCAACTTGGCTCTGACTGAAGGATCCGGAAACTCTTGAATCTGCATGGCATGGCAGCATCCTTCACCAACCTTGCCTAGACCTGCTGGGATATGTGGTGCATTTCCTGGTCCAACTGCAAGTACAACACTGCGGGCATGGTGCGTGCCTTGATCAGAACGTACCGTAAAGACTTGCTCGGTTTCGGAGACCTCTGGGACAATGCCAAAATCAATGTCTTCAACTCGCTCTTGCTGTATGAGATTGCCCCTTAGTCCATATCGGTCAATTACGCACTCGCAATAATCCTGGAAGAGGGAGCAGGAGGGCGTAAAGTAGTCTTTGCGGTCCCGCTCGTCGATTGTCACTGGGGGTCTAGCTCTGTAAGGCAAGGTCAGTATTGCTTTCGAATCAATGCCACTATCAATACACACCCATGTGTCTTGCACTTGAGCCTCTGCTTCATTTTGTGCTTGCTAATCTCCTTGCCCACGCATTCTGGAATTTCAACGAGCTCATGATCTCTTCCTTGTTCATATGTATAGGATAGTAGTCCATCTCGATCCCGAGGGTCGACGTGAAAGAAGAGAGGACTTCTCAAGTGTGAAATCTCGAACGTCTTGAATAGATGATTCCATCGTGCCATCCAGTCCTTGTCGGTGCAGTCGAGGACGAGGGTAGAATAGTTGCGGCAATTTTTGGGCCTGTTTGGTGTCTTTATGTGGCCAGTCCTCTTGCCTTTGATGGAAATACGATCTCCATGGCTTCTTATCCAATGGTATCGCTGGTGTTCCGTGTCGGTAAAGATTGCCGAGGGCGTTCGCTCACAAAGTCGTGCTGAAACTGCCAAACCACATGGTCCTGCTCCAATAATCAGTACATCGTGAAGAGTAGAGCATTGAGCCATGTTGATATGACCATTGGGAGCCTTTCGACCTTGTGCAATGGGTTTTGTCTTTTGTGTCAATTACCTTGATGGTCTTTATAACCTTGATGGTCCTGACCACCTTGATGGGCACGCACGACCAGAGCTCGGGAGTAGTTCCCTTATTCAAATATCCATTTCGGAATAACAAATCTTGGACTTTCTAACCAGCTTATGATGCAAACAACGTGAAGCATCATATCGAAAGGTCTAGTGGACTCGGGATTTTAAATGCATAATGTCTATAGCAAAGTGATATCTCCACATTCAATCTAAACTTTTAGAGCCTCCAAGCATTTTGCGCATTAACGCCTTAGTTGCTACACCTCGATTGTTCCTTACAAGACTTTAAAACATTTGAGGTTCTCTCTTGCTCACTACTCTTTTAGTCTATGACGGGCACCAGGGTTTCTTCTCTTACACACTCAAGAATGCTATAGTAAGATAAATTCGAGAGACAAGGATACGAGATTCGACGTCTAAATATAGGTTCAGCTATCCTTCCAGACACCTTGATAAGGCTTGAGAATAATTAGTTGGCTCTATAGCTCGTCGAGTGTCATGTCGCAAGTCTCCAATTCTATAGCTTCTAGAAGCTTGGACTTGCCCAACCCTCTAACGTATATAGTCATCACGATCTCCAGAGTATGACTCAGCTAACAGCTACCACTTTACTGTACAAATTGTAGCATCACAATCGAATATTTTGTCATATATATCTTGAGTTGGTCAATCTAGTTCTCGTACGAAAAAGCAAGAGCACGCATGCTAGCTACACACGAGAACTCTAATCGAGTTAGCCCGAAAAAATCTCGTGACTTGCAAGTATAATATTTTTTTCTCGAGTTGGAGCAATGTTCTGGCTACGATGGAGCTTCCTTGGACATGTCGCCAGTCTAGATCTGGATTTGAATGCGATTATATAGTCAGATAATCGATTCAGGCCATTCATTGGTCGAAGAGGTACAATTTACCTGACAAAATGTTGAGCATTTTGCTCCGAGCTTCGGCCTGTGGTCTTGGCATCCAAACCATAACTCATCGCTTGCTGGACTTTCTTCCCATCTAGCGACCACCCAATCAAGCAGTACCCGTCATGTCGTCAGTCGCCTATGAGACCTTTTCATTCGCTGCGGATCCCCAGCAAACCAATGAACAACAGTCTAAGCCTAGAGTCAAGCGCGAACGATCTGATGCGCGTAAAAACCAGGTTGTTGCACTTGTGTTTTTGAGACAGGGCTCTCTGGATGTTGAGCAATGGAAAAACGTTGCAACCTTTGTCACCTACACGCTACAGGAAGAGCTCTCCATCAGACGTTCACTCTCGACTCCTCGCCGTTTCTTGGATGGTCCCGAAGACGGCCAAGGCTGCCGCGTCTTGGAAATTGCCATTCCACTACCTCAAAAGAATCCATCACCCACCCTATTGGAATGTTCCGCAATCACCAAGACTGCTTCCATTGTCAGTCTGTGCCAGCGTCACAATATCGAAATTGTGTTGCAACCCCAGGCTTTGTACGTGGCTCACAGAACTCCGGGTCTGGCTGTGTTCGACATGGACAGTACCTTGATTCAGCAGGAAGTCATTGACGAATTGGCTCGCGCTGTGGGTCGTTATGCTCAAGTTTCTAGCATCACCGAGGCTGCAATGCGTGGAGAGGCTCCGTACACTGACTTTGAGGCATCTCTTCGCGCTCGTGTCGGTCATCTTGCTGGTGTACCAGTCTCCATCTGGCAACATTTACGCGCTGGTATCATTTCATTCACCCCAGGAGCTCGTGAACTGATACGCGTACTTGGCAAACTTGGCTGGAAGACTGCTGTGCTGAGTGGTGGCTTTACACCCTTGGCTGAATGGGTAAAACAAGAGTTGGGTCTGGATTACTGCTATGCCAACCACTTGGTCGAAATTGATGGACATTTGACAGGCGAGCTAGTGGAAGGCATGCCCATCATTCACGCCGAGAAGAAACGTACATTGCTTTTATCCATCGCCGAAAAGGAAAGCATTCCATTGGAAAATGTGATTGCTGTTGGTGACGGGAGTAATGACCTGCTGATGATGCACCAAGCTGGTCTTGGAATTGCCTTCAACGCAAAGCCAAAGGTCCAAGTACAAGCTCCCACCAAGATCAATGCCGACGGCCTTTTGGACGTTGCTTACATCCTTGGCTACACTATCGAGGAGGTGACCGAGATTTTGCGCCAAGAGATGGTGTTGGAGGGTGGTCAGTACGTACTCAAAAAGCTTGCTTAAAAGACGTACCACCCACATGACTTGCTGTTCAACAAGTGCAAGAGCGTTGGCCACTTATTCTACCAAAAAGAGCAGACATGGCGCGCAAGAGGATCCAGTACGAAACAATAATGGATGGTGCTCTTAAGGCATTCGGCCTGATCGAGACAGCGACTGAGTCCACTGCCTATCCTCATGTGGTCATGAAGTGGCTCGAGCTGCATTCCAGAGCCCAAATCTGAAGAATGAATGCCTTGGGCCACCTCATGTATAGTAATAGTGGTAGTAGTAGTATCATGCAACACATTACTCTGCTCAAAGTAGCAGCATCTTGCTTTTTCTGCAAACATTTCAGACTCGCGACAAGCCTGTGAGTCCTTTGAAATTGAGCATGATCATATAACATCAGTAGTACCAGGCATGGACCACGGGTGTTGATCTCCAAGAGCGGAGATTGACCTTCCCCAGAAAGGGCGAGGCTCGTTTCGAATCTTGGTTTCAGCATGCACACAGATCTCGTCCACAAAACAAACAGTAGATGGCGGTTCCTCAGCACGTCTTCTCATTGAGAAGAAATGTAGCATGAAAGTAGCCGAAATCACTCGAGGTAAATAGTCGCCAACAAGCCTAGGGCATTGTAAAAGACGTGTAGATTTGACTTGTTCGCATCCAATACCAAATAAAGTGTCACACAAAGCAATCAGCAAATCAGAGGTCAATCAGCAGTGTTTCAAGATGGCCCGAGCAACGGCGCGCTACCAACGATTATCCCATGCCTCGCTAAGCTAAGAGCCTCCTGCAGCAGACATGCTGCATGGGGGTTTTCCTGATCCCTTCTGTTCTCTTTTTGGTGTCGCCACGTCCTAAGGTCGCGTAGATCGCTGCTTTGCCAATCGGACGCTGGTCGCGACTTGTCATTCACTCTTTCATTCTCTTGTCATTCTATGGGCCTTTTTAACCCTGGTACGAATACCTGTATACGCTTTGCACACGATAGCGCTCTTGCTAAGGACCTCAATAGTCTGCGCTATTTTCGCTTCTCATATGCCTGGGTCCTGCAAAACAGTATAACAAATCTGGACCGATTACACTCGTTTTGACACACATCACCACATTCGCTTGATTCAACCCGGCTACAATTCTACACCGACAGCACAATACTTTTCAAGAGAGCCGGCTTCTCCTTACCTACTTTCTTCAATACCAGCCTCGGGCCTGCAAAAAAAGAAAAGAAAAAACTCGCTGTCACCAAGAACAGTCGGCATAAACACATACAATGCTTTATCAACGAGATGGACGTCAATCACAGCGTCCACAGCATCAGCAATCTTTGGGAAGCAATGGGGATGTGAGGACTGGCGCACCCAATCCTTCTCTGCACCCTTCTCAACGGTCGCAACCTAGCAGACCACTTCGACCAGATCAAGTACCCTTCGTACTGGGTCGACCACGACCAGCTGCAAACAGGGAACCACCAGTCACACGCACCATTCCTCAATATCGTCAAGATTCAGGCCCCTTAGTCAGACAGTACATTCATCAAGAGCCTATAAACGCTTGGATCAATGAGGTCTCGCCCAATTCTCTATCGCCAGACATACCTCGTCCTTTTGCCGATACTCATCGCGACTCTACTGGGTCTTCTGTCTACTCGCTTCCCGATCATTCCATCCCTCAGGCTCCACAAGTCCCCCAACAAGTTGCTAGGCCGATATATCAACCAAATCGCCGCCCACCATTGGGTCCTCCTCCTTCGGCGCGCAAAGGTCCTGCATCTTACTATCCGCAAACAAACCATGTCGCGCCGATTTTGGAGGAAACAGATAGTCAACGAGGATTGCACGACTCGAAGAGTTCTTTTGCTTCTAGTAATGCAATTCCTATTGGCATCTCGAAGCATCTTGCCGACCAGCATGACATGCGTCAAGACAAGGAATCCCCATTTCAAGATCAATATGAAGATTCTGACGGTAGTGAGCCCGAACAAATGATGCGCCCTATTCCTGTTCGCCAGGCTAGTGTCGGTCGCAAATCGACACCAGTCTTGACCACGATAAAGAATGGTGATCTACGACCAGATAGTCAGGCTCGACCCCTGTATCATTCTCGCCATGGTGCTGAAGATGATGATGATAAACGTCAAGCTCTAGACATGAGTTATCCAATGCTTGACATGTCTCCTGATGAACGCTCCGAAAAGTCTTTTCCTCAATTGTCTACACGAACTAGCAGCTCCGATATTCTCGGGAGAGACGCAATGGTACATGTCAAGTCGATTGGAGAAAAGTCTCTAATCTCTTCTTTACAAGTGTCCGAAAAGAAGGAAATTCACGACTTGGAGAAACAAACGACACTTGGCGAACGACTAGGTTCCAAGCGGCCGCCAAGGCTCAATGTTGATGCCGTTCGGGAAGCAGAAGCTCGTGGCAGTCTTACCAGTCTCTCAGACCTTATTCGTAGAGCTACCAAAGTTGCATCCAACCTCGATCGCGGCCGGACTGCGAGCAGACTTGGTCTCAACTTTTTTGATGACGATGCGCAACAAGCACATGCTTCGGAGAGTAGGAGATCTGGTTCGCTTTCAGATATCCTTGCTTCATTCCCCCCACCAGGACTTGCCACTCCCACTGGTTCCAGGGGTTCCAGAGGAGGATCCAGGGGTTCCAGAGCAATGCCATGGACTTCAAACTTGCAACACAGCTCTCTTCCTTCGGCAAGTGATCTCGGCGAAGAGACAGAGCCAAAAAGAAGATGCTGTGGTATGCCATTGTGGCTCTTCTTTACACTACTCTTGCTCATGGTCATGCTCATTGCTGCTGCTGTCATGTTCCCAATAGTCCTCGTCGTCATTCCTCAGCAAAACGATGCTTCCGGCAGTGCCTCGGCCTCTGCTCTTGCCACATGTCAAAAGTCTCTAGACTGCATGAATGGTGGCATCAACATCTTGGGTAGTGACGGCAGCTGCAGCTGTTTGTGCGTTAATGGATTCGCAGGTTCTGAATGCACCCAACCATCGAGTGCTTCTTGCACCACCACCACTATCGGCAGCTACATGACAAATGTAACGCTCGGAAATTCTATTCCACGTCTCTTCACTGGTTCAGCAGCCAACTTTAGCATTCCACTCAACGCTACCAACATTTTGAGCCTTTTTGCTTCATCCAAGCTCACATGCACCTCGGAGAATGCATTGGTCACATTCAACGATCTTTCTGCTCGCTCCATTCAAGAGGACATGCCAGAGATCAAACCTTCTCCAACCAAGGTGCTAATGGGACGTGGAGATGCTACATCTGTTGCTGGAGCAGCCGTCACTAGCAATGGTATCGTCTTTGCAAGCGGATCACCAAGCGATTCACCATCCTCATCGACATCTTCGGGTTTTGATGCTACTACATCCTCATTGACGTCCTCTTCATCTGCATTGTCCGATTCGACAACGCTCGACTTTGCTAGGATTGCCGTACTCTTTGTCTTCCAGCAGTCGGGCCAATTGAACAATGCGATCGCTGCCCAGGAGAATCTCCAAAATTACTTCACCTCTGGAACGACAAGTACTGGACAACAGATTGACGCTTCAAAAATCGATCTTGGTGCTGACATGATTGCAAACCTCCAAGCCCACTCTGTTACATTAGCTAACGGCACGGTGATTGGTGGCTAAGATATCGCTGCCCTGTTTCGACGCTTTCCTTTCATGCCATGTTTATCCGATTCAAGTAATATTTCATCTTCTTTTTCCTTATTCCTCACGAACCCAGATGTGTTCATGTCTTTATCTAGAGTAGCGCTAATATCACGCTCTGTGCTTGACGCCAATGTATACGTATATTATAATCCTCTTGTTTGACAGTCTTCTGGGGGTTTTGGAATTGCAAGGATTTATTCGAGGTCGGTAGACAAGTCATAATGAACCTAGCCTTGTTGACTGTGCTCATAGTTCCTCAATAGGCTGAGAGGCTCTAGAAATAAAGAGAAAGATATCCTGGCGCTGAGGTGATCTGATGAGAATTCTATTAGGTTAAAGCGCACATTGGAAGCAGACATGTCTTTGATATGATAGAGAGTAATCTCACAGGTTTGACAATCATGGCTTTCACTTATATCTGCTTTCTTGTTTGCTCTACCAGGTTCCGTTTGTTGTCTGGCACAACGAAAGGTTCCGCAACTATGCACACACAGGTACAACGCACCTTCTTGCTTCCGTGGCAATCTATGCAATCCCTCCTGGATTAAACCATCGTCTTCTCACAAGTGGTGAGCAGTCTATAATAGCTCCTCAATCCCCTATCTTTACCCTTCAAGCAGACATTCGTGAATCCGATCGACACGCGACCCATAACGGTAAGCACATCCTCGATATCCCCTGTTACCACATCTTTTTGCAGGACTGACAAACAAAACATAGTGTAGCGTATGATCTGACATGTGATCAAAACCCGAGTGTCTTGAGTGCTCTTCTGGCTTGAAGCCATGTTCAAAGCACTGCCCTGACTGCAGTCTGGAGCAAGGTACCTGCGCACTGCACTGCTTGGATTGTATGAATGGATACAGAGTCTGCGATAGACACAGATGTCCTGCATGCATCTCTGGCCAACTGAGATGCCCACAGCACAGGAACACAAAGTCCAATCCTTCCCAGAAACAGCGTAGGAAGAAGAGAGAAAGAGCCGCCAGGAACCAGACACAGCCTGGTCCGCTATCTAGTCAGCAATTTGGCCCGCAATTTGGCCCTTACTCTCAGCAGCCACAATCATGGCAGGGTTATCCTCAGCTAGAGAGCCTTACGCCTCAACAACCCAACAAGTATGCTGAGCAGCAGGAATTCAACCCTCAGCAAGGCTATTGGACGCTACCGTACAATCCATATGGGTAGGCACAACCTTTTCCACCTTATCAGGGCTATTGGCCTCAACAATACAACCCTTACGGGCAGGCGTAGCCTTTCTTTGCCCAGCAAACCTTCATTCCTCAGTACTATGACCCCTATGGCCAGGCGCAACCCTTTTACCCTCAACAACAAGGCGCTTTTGGGCAACAACTCGACCCTTACAGCCAGTTTCAGGTGCCTTCCAGTCAACCAGGTACTTTTGGCCAGCAGTACGATCCATATCAGGCGCAGAATCCTTCCAATCAACCAGACGCCTTTGGACAGCAGTTTGAACCACATGCTCAGGCGCGGGGTTTCTTCCCTTCCCAAAGCACCTTGGGCCAACAACCGCCTTACGGCAATACTGTGCAACTGTCCCCTGATAATTCTCAGCAAGAAGGCCAGCAGACAAAGCCCAAAGGTGGCCAAAGACAGCACATCAGCAAACCCTATGCTCACAAGCCGAATGAATATGCCGTTCCAATTCGAAGCTCCCTACCCTTGAGCCACAACCAACCGGCTTCAAAACCCCCTCCACCCTCGGCTGACAAACGCATCGGCAAAGAACCCATGAATACCTTTCAAGCTATTGCAGATCTTCCTTCTGATTCGTCCAAATCATCTGGCTCCTCTGATTCCTCCGATTCTGAATCCTCCGATTCATCTGACGAGTCAAGTTCGGACGAGGCTTCTGACGATGATACTTCGTATGAGGAGAGTTCTGAGGAAGAAAAATCAGAGTCTGGCAACGTAAAGGAAGAAGACACGGGGTCCAAAGGTCCCAGCCTAACGTCGAACTCAGCCATCAAGGATGAATCACGCACCGTCATTGATGTGGAAGACTACGAGCCTCAAGAGTCTCGACTTTTCCAGCAAGATGAAAGCTGGTTGGAGTATCGAGTAGTGGCAGACTTTGTACATAATCACCTCGGCAAGCCTACTACTGTCGGTAGCTTTGCCCCAATGCTTTCTGGCATAGTAGGATGCTACGAGGATGTCGCAGGTTCTCGTGGAGAGCGAAATGCTGCTCAAGTTTCATTGTTAGGTGAGCAAACAAGAGTCCCACTCTATGCCCGAGATATTCTGGGTTTTCTACCTGCGCACAAGGACGCCCCCTACAAAGCAGCTTGGGCCTCAGACAATCCAATGGAGGCAATTATCAACCTCCTAGTGCCTACACCTGCTGAAGGCCATCGCTTCATACCCCCGTTGATCTTCAGTTCGTACTTACCCAATTCTTCCAATGACAAGGGCAGATACAAACACAGAACACTTGGAGCATACAGTGACTCAGTAGTGGCCAAAGTCGAGGACTACATCCGAACTCTCGAGGATGGTGGCTCTACCACTATCAACGCATCAGATGAGGATACCAGAGTGGTCGCAGCCCTCTTCTTCCCTGAACCTGGTCACTGGGGTGTCTTCTGTGTGGACAGAAACACTCGCAGTATCCGCTACTTCGATTCTTGGCCTGATCTCGAGAGAGCTCGATTCGCCCGAGATATCTTGCTACCTTTTGCTCATGTTCTCAATCTCACAGCAGGATGGAATATCGCACGTACTGAGTGGAACTTCCATCTCCCCATGCCGTACCGCCAGTACAATTCGGACGATTGCGGCTTCTGGACCATCTCAACAGCGATCAGTCTGCTCAGAGGTGAAGATGTGATTGGACTCGATCACACTCGGAGTCATACATCATTGAACTGAGATGGAGATGGCTATCCGCAGTCTACAAACTCCTTCTCCCTGATTCCGAAGATTCTACTCCTGTACCAGCACTACCTCGGCCACGAAAAGACGAAATGGTGTCTCTGAAGCCCACTTTTGATTTGGACGCAGTGCCCAAACGCAAAAGGGCTCGGACACGCAAGGTCGATTTTTCGTTGGCAGTCTCTCCCTCGAGTGTCTTCCCCAACCTTATCGCAGGTACAAGAGAAATTCTTTGGGATACCCTAACAGCCGAAGACAACGCCAATGGTCTACCTTTGTCGTCTCTATTTACAGTCATCAGAGTACGACTGGAGGCAGGTAAGATCGATGTGCCCGATGATCTTGAGACACTGTTAACGCAAACACTCGAACAAGCACCGCATCACTTTGTCGCTAAAGACGGAGTCGACACTTTCCCCACTGGATCTGCTTGGTCAAAGAGAAAGGTCCGCGAGGCTCAAACCGAGGGGAGAAAGAAAGAAGTCCGGACATGGGCAGCTGTGCAGCTTCACGGCCGGGCACTCACTACCGAGCGCTTCAACAAACTAAGATCCCTGTCGATTCCCATCTCGAACACAATCATTGAAAACAACGATCCGATACTATTCATACCTGATCTCACAATCATTGCAATCAGATTCAGTGGTGTGCTCAGTGCTGAACAATACTACGCCCTAACACATCAAGCCCAAAACATGATGGCTGCTATTGACACTTTGTTCAATCCGCGCAGATTCAGTACGCCATTGTACGACCAAAATAACCCTCGTCTCCAGCCTTATGTGGTCATGGTCCTGCCCAACATCAAAGGGACCGAAACTCTGTTCAGAATGATTGAACAGTCTCCGCCTACGAAGCATACCATGGATTCTCTTTCTCAAACGGCCAAGATTCAGAAGACCAGGATGAGATATCGATTTGCTCAATTTGGACTCTCTGGCGGCACGGTCAAGAACTCAAGTTGGGACGAGATGGTTTCAAATTACCCAGACCTTGACGGTCATCTGCTCATCGCGTCGAAAACCTTTGCTACAACTTACACCGCTGACAATATTGCACTCACTGACTGGTTCACACCCGCATGTCTTGGCCTCAATTCAGAGCAAGTCTGGCATGACCATGTTCTGTGGGGTTCGTTCAACATCCCGACTCTGGCAAACGCCTTTCCCGCTTCGGATCGACCTCTGAGGCATTTGTATTTCGCTGACCCTCGTGATATCCTAAGGCAGATGTTGGAGGTCCAGGCAAGCGAGAAACTGGTGTTCGCCAACGTTGATGTACTATGGCCGAGTCGACAGCTCTATTGGTCAATCTTTCAATAAAAAGTATCAAAACATTGTCATCAATCAGACGCATGTTGGTAAAATCCTGGGTTCCACTGGGAGGAACAGCATCAATCCTCAAGAGTGTGTGAAACTTCCGCCAGACTACACCCGTACCTGACGTTGGTGTGGTGTATCTGGCGACGAACACTGGTGTCACAGCATAGGAGCTCCTCTGACTGCCACCGATCCGGCACTTGGTTTCCGTTGCAGCAAAGTGGAGTGCTTCCAAAAAGAGGCCGTTGAGATTTACAAGAGGGCGATGAGACGTTCCTCAAGTGAGACCTCAAGCCAAGCTACGCCCTCGAAGAAGCGCCAGGGCGCAGAGACTGGTTCAAGTGTCCCTCTGGGCATTGCATCCGCCGCCACTCCAGGCCTGCCTCCAACCAGTGTTCCGGAGACTTCTCTGACTCAATGGCTCCAGAAGGGCGTACTCCCCAAGCCTCCCTTCATCCCTCAGTCAACTAAGCAGAATGTGCCAATCATGCAAGCAAGGATTAGTTACGATGATCTGGATGGACTGGAGCAGTTTCTCCAGCGCATTTCTCAGATCCAAACACACGAAGACTTTGTCTCCATTCAAGCTTGTGGAGCAACAGTCTTGGATCTGCACACAAACGGCGAGCAAGCTGCAAGTTGGCAGAGGAGATTGACCAACCTACAGGCTAGCCAATTCGAACTCGCCATGGACTATTTCATGCATGACGCCCAAGGACATGCTATTGATGTCGCCAATGTTCTAAGTGACCGGGTCATGCAGAGACTTCTGGATCTCAACCCTGAATTTTTCAAGAAAAGGTTCAATTCAGCCACCATGAAGGGGAATCTGACTAAGCTGTACAAAGCTCACGTGGTAGAGTACCACGGAGTTGAAGTGGAAGATAAAAAGAGAGTGCATCGCAAAAGAACGAACGCGAAGACGGCCGATGCACCCAAGAAGCCTGAGGAAAGTGCTGCAGCAGACTCGACTACCGCAAGTTCTTGCTTCGCATTACCGCTGACGGAGGACGCTTCCCAATGGGAAAGGCTGCTTCGCGCCTGGTCGCACGACGAAGGTGGTAACTTTAGAGAGACTGGCCCGCTCAATGAATCACGTCTCAGAGACGTTATGGAGGTCGACATCGACAACAGCCTGGGACAAGACGCCGCGGAAGTCCAAGCCGCAGTGCAGACCTGGATGCAAACACATGCCGCAGCCCATCGAGTCTTGTTGAAACCAGTTCCTCGCGGAAATCAGGCCAGCCGCAGAACCTCTCCCGGGTTTTCTGCTTCATAATGAGATCCAGGTGGCTCGCTTGTCGTTCTATACTTGGTAGGAAGAGGTTGACTGTGATGCAATCCAGCACACGGAAGGAAGAATGTCAGAACGTAGGGAAGAGTGCAACGAGGTACAGGAGCGGCTTGTACTCGTCTACCCTGCTGTGCTGGGAGTGATTGGGCAATATCCCACGTAGAGAATAGTTCGCGAAGAAGCTATTTCGCGCTTGTTCGATGAACAGATAGATAGCGAAACGTTGATTACTGCTCCGTAGTTGATATTAACAAGCGCCTTAACCACTGTTGGGTAGAGTGCACTCAATCATACGTGACTGATGATGATAGGATATAGATGCGCTAGAAACATCTTCTGTTCCTTCTCGAGCTGAGGATAGGGCTTCAGACGAAAGTGCATCGAGGGCAGATGGGGAATTGTCGGGTAGTAGCCTGATGGTTCCTTCCTAACATGTCAGGAAAGAGAAGAGGAACAAATTGCACGTGGTCCTGACACAGACGACGAACAATTTAACAATCAGATCAGACTCATTGTTGATTGTACCGTATGCTAACGAATGTGAGCGAGGAAACAAGGGCCAGCACGAATGATTCTCATCGAACTGAAACGACACACCGACTCGGACGCAGAACGATGACACCTTTCCGTGCAAAAATCACACAAACGAACAAACGTTATCCAAGCTTCAGAGTCGAGCCATCCGAGGACTTCATGCCCGGGAGTCGGGACAGACAGGTCCTCCACGTCTTTTGCCTCACAATCACGGAAGATCGTGGCCACGCTCCTAGTTGAGCCGCAATCCGTACTTTGCATCACCATCAAGGTTTACCATTTCCCCGGAGGCCTCGTGCGCAGGCCACACGTGAAGATGCATGGAAGAAGATGTGATTACCGAGTCTTATTCCGTCATGAGTCTGGCCAAGATTTCGTGCTTGAGAAGCTCGATGGCGTGCTCGGGAATTTGACTCGGAATTCACCTTTTAGGAAATCCTCTAGCCATATCGAGTAACGCATCGCAACCAGCGAGCACGTCAGTGAGTTTTTCTATGGTGATTTCAAAGCGATGAATTCAGGTGCCGTGACCGGCTCTGGCAAGCAATATCAATTCTGTCTTTCTCTTTCCTCTCTTCTCTCAATCCATCTGTCATACAAATTCAAACCAGACGTGACTCCGCAATCGTTCATACAAAATCATATTCACCTCGTTGTTGAAAAGCGAAACAAAGAAAACAGCGACAACCCCACGCCACGATGCCCCGTTCATATTCGTCCGACCATGATGCAGAGTCTGGCTATGCCAGTGGTAGTTCGAGTGCCAGCCTTCCTGAGGTTTATTTCTCTCGACCTCACCTAAAGTTCATCAACCAGCAATTGCAAAACCTCGAGCCTCAAGGTATGTACCCATGTCATGCCAGCCAGTGACTTTCCCCTTCTGACGTTTAATAGACATTCTAAAATGGTGCATCATGACTTTGCCTCGTCTTTTCCAGACCACTGCTTTTGGACTTACTGGACTCGCCATCAATGACATGGTGTCCAAGCTTGATAGCCCCATCAAGCCCAACATCGACTTGATCTACCTGGACACTTTGCACGCATTCAAGGAAACCTACGAGCTCGTACAGGCTGTCAAAGACAGATATCCTAGCCTTACCATTCACACCTACAAGCCCGAGGGCTGCGAAAATGTACAAGACTTCAACCGCAAGCACGGCGAGAAGCTATGGGAGACCAACGAGGAACTCTACGACTATGTGGCCAAGGTCGAGCCTGCTCAACGTTCTTATGCTGAACTGGGAGTTGCTGCTGTCATTACTGGTCGTCGCCGTAGCCAAGGAGGCAAGCGTGGAGACCTCGACATTGTCGAACTGGATGATGCAGGCATGATCAAGATCAACCCTCTCGCAAATTGGTCTTTTCAACAAGTCAATGACTACATCAAGGAGAACAATGTCCCCGTCAATGCTCTCATGTCCCAAGGCTACCGTTCGATTGGTGACTGGCACTCTACCCAGCCTGTCAAGGAAGGCGAGGATGAGAGAGCCGGTCGCTGGAAGGGTCGTGCCAAGACAGAGTGCGGCATCCACAACAAGAAGAGTCGCTACGCAATGTTCTTGCAAGAGCAAGAGCAGAAGCGTCAAGATGAGCTTAGCCAGGCTATCAACTCTGGGCTGAACATTGAACAAGTCGTCTAAATGTTCTTGTCGGTTTTTCTAATTACATGTTGCTGCGAATTTAGCTTAGGCGTTGGTTGGATCATTATGGGGCATATTGGAGTTTTTTGTAAAAATGGCATTGGATGGGAAAATCGATACCTCAGCATTGGAAGGTTGGATACATGATGACCCACGTCTTTCATAGTCATACAATTACACATCTGTGCAAATGCACACTAGATAGTTGTCACGAAAACGGTTCCGTCGAATAGCATGATAATGGAAATCTGCATCGGAAACAAGAGAATTGACTATAATTTTGTCCAAGGCTGATGAGGGCATGAGACGCTGCAGCGCAATGACAGCAAGCACAACACCCACTGACGTACATCCGCACGTTCGCCAAGGCAGTTAGCGGTTCCTGAGGGGCATGCTTAGAGGGGGAGACGAATTTTTGTGGGATAATCAAGTATCGAGATTCGGATCGTTGCTACTCAACCAAAAGCCTTGCTTGCATATTCCGTAGTGTAAATATAAAGTCGTCGTGGAGCCTCTCCGGTCTCGCAACTCTTTCCCCGGCTCTTACCTCTTTCTTTCCTCTGTCCATTCCTTGTGACTTCTTTCCTTCATCGTAACCACTCATTCACATTTGCCAATTCACGCAACCATGGCCAACCCTCCCCATGGTACGCAAGACGCCAATGCACAGACGTGTGGCTTGCGGAAACTGACTGAAGCCTAGGTGGTATCCTCAAGGACCTCATCGCTCGCGATGCTCCTCGTCGTCAGCAACTCATTGACGAGGCCGAGAAGCTGCCCGCCATTGTCCTCAATGAGCGTCAGCTTTGTGATCTCGAGCTCATCCTTAACGGAGGCTTCTCTCCTCTTGAGGGTAAGTCTTGAGACGAGATTCGTACAATAATAGGATGGATTTCTGACTGGTCAACCACAGGCTTCATGAATGAGAAGGACTACAATGGGTACGCATCAAAAAAAAAAAGGACAAACGAGCAAACAAGCTGCAGACACTGATTAGAGTGCAGTGTCGTCGACAACAACCGTCTCGTTGACGGCAACCTGTTCTCCATGCCCATCTGTCTTGATGTCTTCCAAGAGACAATTGACGAGGTCAAGGCAAAGGCTGGTGCCCGCATCACCCTCCGTGATTTCAGAGACGACCGTAACTTGGCCATCATCACCGTCGACGACATTTACCGCCCCGAAAAGAAGAAGGAGGCCGTCGAGGTCTTTGGTGCTGACGACGAGGCTCACCCCGCCGTCAAGTACCTGTACAGAACTGCCGGTGACTTCTATATTGGTGGCAAGATTGATGCCATTGACCGTCTTATGCACTACGACTATGTCGCTCTTAGATGTAAGAAGCCGCAGAAACTAAATTTACAACGACAAATAACTGACCAGAAAAAAAAAAGACTCTCCCGCAGAGATCCGTCTGCACTTCGACAAGCTTGGCTGGTCCAGAGTTGTCGCTTTCCAGACCAGAAACCCCATGCACCGCGCTCATCGTGAGCTGACTGTCCGCGCTGCTCGTTCTCGCCAGGCCAACGTTCTCATCCACCCCGTCGTTGGTCTCACCAAGCCCGGTGACATTGACCACTTTACCCGTGTCCGCGTCTACCAGGCCCTCCTCCCCCGTTACCCCAACGGCATGGCTGTCCTCGCCCTTCTTCCTCTGGCTATGCGCATGGCCGGTCCTCGTGAGGCCCTGTGGCACGCCATTATTCGCAAGAACCACGGTGCTACCCACTTCATTGTTGGCCGTGACCACGCCGGACCCGGCAAGAACAGCCAGGGTCAGGACTTCTACGGACCTTATGATGCCCAGGACCTTGTCGAAAAGTACAGAGACGAGCTCGGTATCGAGGTTGTTCCTTTCCTCCAAATGACCTACCTCCCCGACTCGGACGAGTACCGCCCCAGAGACCAGGTCCCCAAGGACGTCAAAACCCTCGACATTTCGGGTACCGAGCTCCGCCGTCGTCTGCGCACTGGCGGTGACATCCCGGAGTGGTTCTCATACCCCGAGGTTGTCCGCGTGCTTCGCGAGTCGCACCCAGCCCGTAACAAGCAGGGTTTCACCGTCTTCCTGACTGGTTACGCCAACAGCGGCAAGGACGCCATTGCCCGTGCCCTGAATGTCACCTTCAACCAACAGGGTGGCCGTACCGTGTCGCTCCTTCTCGGAGAGACTGTTCGCTCAGAGCTTAGCTCAGAGCTTGGCTTCAACAAGGAGGACCGCAACACCAACGTTGGCCGCATTGGCTTCGTTGCCAGTGAGTTGACCAAGGCTGGCGCCGCCGTCATTGCCGCTCCCATTGCACCTTTCCAGTCGAGCAGAAAGCACGCCCGCGAGCTTGTCGAAAAGTACGGATCCTTCTACCTCGTTCACGTTGCCACACCGCTGGAGGAGTGTGAAAAGACTGACCGCAGAGGCATCTACGCTGCCGCTCGTCGTGGTGAGATTAAAAACTTCACCGGTGTCGACGACCCGTACGAGACCCCTGCCGAGGGTGAGGCCAACCTTACCGTTGATCTGACCAAGATTAGTGTGCGCACAGCTGTCCACCAGATTGTGTTGCTGCTCGAGGCTGAAGGTCTTTTGGACCAGCTCTAAGCAAACTGATGAGATGAGGGAAATCATGATTTTTTTTGAAAGAAAAAGAAAAGGCCACAATGTGTTTTTTGATGTTCTGGGATGAACACCCATATATGGTGGTGATATATAGATAAAAAGAAGCTGTATACACACACACACACACACACACACACACACACACACACACACACTCACGAGACGATTAATTCGACATGATACCTTGACCAACAGTCTGACGAGCTTGGCTAGCAGCCTTTTAGGCCTTTTTCTGGTCTCTCATCATCTTTCTCTGTTCGCGAAGATCCGGAGGCTTCTCAATACCCAAGTCTTGTCTCAATTGATCACAATCCTTTTCAAGAACTTCTTCCCAATAAATGTTGATGACGTCTTCGGCGCGCAAACCATTGGACACAGCCCAAGGTAGATATGTGGACCAAAAGCGGCGGCGAGCAGCAGGCTTGAGCTTGACGACAGCAGCCATGGAAAGGGCAGTCATGGGCAAAAGAGTGTTTGCAAACTCAAAAGCCTTTAGAGCAATCTCACCCTCTGCAAAGACGGGCAAGCCAGTGAGAGCGTGGTAAAAGTCGTGGGATTCGCGATAGCGCTGCATGACATAGGCCTCCTCTGGGTCGTCAATGTAGCGAACCTGGTCACGGGTATCGGGAGTGACGCCCTCGCGATCGAGCCATTGGGCGTAGACGCGGCCAACCGAGTTGTCTGGCAGGGTACGTAAATGTTCGAGCGACATGGTCTCGCTGGAGATGCGGGGACGGTCACGGAGGATACGGCGGCCAGTGGGATGCGACAGCATGCTCTGTCGCAAGCGGGTAATGAAGTAGGGCTTGCATGTTGCCTCGCCCAGAGCAGCAACCAAGTCTGGATGTGTCAGTAAGGAGGAGAGATGGTTGCAGGAGAGAGAGAGAGAGAAAAAAAAGTACCGTGGCGGTGGTGGTCGAGCATGGAGCCAAGGGCAGAGCCGACGGCCAGGCCGCATCGCTCGACGACGGTCAAGGGCACATGGCCAGGGTAGTTTGGCTTTGGGCGACTGAGCACGGAAAAGGAGCGCGTGTGTATGCGTAACGGCATTGTCGAGAGAGAGAGAGAGAGAGAGAGAGGAGGGAAAGATGGATTCACGAGTGAACAGCCGAGGGAAGGAGCTGCGTCATGGTTCGTTCCTCTGGCGCCTTCCTTCTTGAGAGCACAATCATGCCACTCCAGCCATGCACCTTCCTCGTACGACGCTGCGTCGGCACCAGCAGTCTCGGCCGGCGCACGTATACGGCAGCTAGCGAACAGTATGCGCGCGAGAGCAGCGTCCCGCGGCGCATCCATGTCTATGGCCTCGGCAACGTGGGCAAGCTGATTGCCCACTCGCTGCGCGCCGACAACAACAACCCGCCACCAGTCACTCTGCTCTTTCACCGTCCGCGCCTGCTCAATGCATGGAACCAGAGCGACCAGACAGTCGTCCTCGAGTCTGACGGCCACCGCGTCCCTCGTTCCGGCTTCGATGTCGACCTCGCCCGTCCACATCGACACAGCCATGGCGAACGTCTCGACACTGACGACCACGACCCACTCGATGCCTCGGACCAAGAGCCCATTGACAACTTGATCCTGACCGCAAAGGCCCCCTTCACACTCAGTGCCCTCGATGCCGTCAAGCATCGCCTGCGACCCAAGTCGACCGTCTGTCTGTTGCAAAACGGCATGGGCATCATAGACCAAGTCAATAAAGAAATCTTCCCAGACCCCGTCACTCGCCCAAACTACATACAGGGTGTCGTCACGCATGGACTAAATTCTCCCGACCGCAACGACCCCTTCTTCGCCGTCCATGCCGCCCATGGTACCATTGCTCTAGCTGCCCTGCCGAGAGGTGACCTCAAAGACAACCCCTCGGCCTCTGTCCCCTTTGCACCTACCGCGCGCTATTTGCTGCGTACCCTGACCGGTAGTCCCGTACTCGCCGCCGTTGGCTTTCCACCTCTTGAATTCATGCAGCAGCAACTCGAAAAACTGGCCATCAATGCCGTCATCAACCCATTGACCGTCATGCTGGACGCTCCCAATGGCTCCATTCTATACAACTTTGCAATAACCCGCACCATGCGTCTATTGCTGGCCGAGATCTCCTTGGTCATACGCTCACTGCCCGAGCTAAGAGGCTTGCCCAACATTCAAGATCGCTTTTCACCCGAGCGTCTAGAGACGTTAATCGTCAGCATCGCAAACAAGACGGGTGACAACATTAGTAGCATGCTTGCCGATGTGCGTGCCGGTAAAAAGACCGAGGTCCGCTACATCAACGGTTACATTGTCCAAAGAGGCGAAGAGATGGGCATGCAATGCGTCTGCAACTACATGATGATGCAGTTGGTCGAGGGCAAGACCAACATGATTCAACGTGAGAATCTTGATCAGGTTCCCGTCGTACGTGAAGATCTCAACGCAAGCTATACGTAGATGCCTGTAAATTTATGATTATGTATTATATTCTTATTCACATCACACCTCCCCCTTTTAGCAATACATCTCTGCACGTGTATTAGTATTATACAGTCTCAGACGACAGCACATGAGTATATCCAGTACAGGGTTGCCCAGCTGACAAGTGGATCAGTCTAAATAACTCCGTCTGCTTGTCATTCTGATGGTGCAGACAAGTAGAAACAATTGGTATTACATTTACTCGATGTCTAGAACGTGTCGTTGTACTCGTGACATGTGCAATACGTTACTTTTATCATGGTATGCTTGATTCTATTTCGACCCAAGCTTCGCTCGTAACACGCACTTGGGATGAAAGACCATCGACTTGCTTGCATCTGATTACATTCTCATGTATATTCTTGTAGAATTCTTTGTAGGAACATGTCTATTGCACATCTCTCATCAACGTACATCACTGCTTGCGATAAAAATGCGGCACGCGCTTCACACTAGCATTAATACACTTGTAGCAATTATCAGCAACCAACAAACGCCCTCCCTTCTCGCTATGCTTAAATCGCTCACTCATTGTATTGCCTACAAGAAAGCCGTTGACTCCTAGCCTCTCAACCTTCAAACACGAATCATGTCGTATAGTTCTCTGATATCAAGCGGTTGAGCAAGGTCATAAATTTCACGCCTCCCATTCCTTGACGATGCCATTCTGTCCGCTAAGCGTGGAGCCGTCTCTGGATGCGCACTTGAACAGACTGACATGTCCGTCATTGACTGTAGAACACGCCAACATCATCCTGTGCGGATGGAATGCCGTCGAGGCGATCGGCGTTGGTCGATGTGACGAAAGTACATTGGTATGCAAAAAGTTGCTGAATGGCTCGATGGTTGACAGTGGTGTCGAGTTTGCTGCCGTCGCCGTGACATTGTTGGTTGAAAAGACGCGGATTGCATTGTGAGACGACCCTCTGTGTACGTCTGTTAGTACCAATCTCCAGATTTCAACACATGAACTTTCAACTTACGTTGCAAACACGGGTGCATGCTCGTGCACGCTCAAGGTTCGACACGTGCCGATACCACCCTCACCCTTGCCTTTGACTACACCCACGCTGCGATCCATACGAATATCCCAGAGCCTGACGGCACCGCCACGTTCTGCTGAAATGAGTTCTCGCATGCCACCACGCTGCAAATGACATCCAACAACCCATCCCTTGTGTTCTTTCCATACCCGTACCATGCTTTCTGCTGGTCGGTTACGCTGATCATAGACACGAATTGCACCGTCGCCAAAGCCTGCCACAAAGACATTGCCTTCTACTTGATCCGAGGTCAAGCTAGTCACGCAAGAACCCGATCTTGCTGGAATGTCTGCAGTGCACAACTCCGTACCAGCTTGCCACACCCGAATGACTCGAAGATCACCTGCGACCAAGACACGTCCCTGGCCTTGCTGCCAGTCAAATACTAGTCCCGCATTGTGCGTGCTAGGTACAAGATCTGTGAGTGCGCGGAATGCAGCGACCAGCTCGACTTCCTTCTCGTTCTCGTAATTTCGGAAAACTTTGATGACTCCATCCGAGCTACCAGTCATGAGCAGCGCCTGGTCATCTTCATTGATAAAACGAAGATCGCTGATTTTGCTACCATGAGGATTGCCTGCACTGAACCGTGCCAATCTTCTCTCCCGGTGCCAGTCCCACACAGTGATGCCGTCCTGATCATCACTAATGACAAGGTGGTCTTCAAATTGATGGAAAACCATTCTCATTGGAGGGCTGTTGGTTGCAAGCACCCCAGCGGGAACATCCCAGCGACCAGTGCCCGCAACTTCCTTGAGTGGCTGTGTCGAAGCAATTATCTTGTCATTACGGTTGCGTCGCCACAATCGTTCGTTATAGTCTAGAGATCCTGGCTCGTCGGCCTCTGATGGCCGCATCTGGGGCTCCCTGAAATATGAAGCTGACCATTGGAAGAAGTTGGACATCAAAGGGATTGTTGGAGGCTGAGAAAAGTTTCTGGGTTCAAAGTTGGGCACCGATGGTGACTTTGCAATCTGATGACCACGAACACGAATTGGCTGTGGATCAGCCGCATCTGGTGGTCTGTTCCAATCCGAGGGGACTTGAGACCGTCTGCCGGTTCCTGGCCCTCGTAAAGATTGGCTCTGTGAAGAGTCTTGAGAAGCTTTGCCAACACCAAAGGAAGCGAGGTTTTTGATGGAAGCAGCCATACTAGCTGTACGTCTCAGACCTGCAGAAACTGAAAAATACCCATCATGTTTTGAGCTCGTCGATGGTGTTGGAGATGGTGGAGCTCGGGGAACATCCGAGTGCTGTAGTCTTGTTGGTCCGTCCGGTAAAGTAGCCGGCGCTTGAGCATAGGGTATAGGCCGTGCTGCCATATCATCCAGCATCTGATGGACGTATACAGCCAGCGGAGAATCAAACAGGGCACCCAGGACATTGTCCAGAATAATGCCCGCGTTTCTTGCAATCTCTGGATGGGGGTCGGCTGATATGATCAAGATTTGCTTCCACATTGCCGAAAACACTGTGTTTCTAGACGCCGCCGACTCGACTGACCCCCTCGAGAAAGAACTGTGGGACTCAAAGGACAAATCGCGCTTGCTGTCATATGATCCGACTGCTTCCGAGGGTGTTGTTGGACGATGAATGCTGGCATCTTGAGCTAGATGAGCCGCGTGCTCTTCGGTAAATTGTTCATATGCTGCCACAACAAACTTGTTCTTGTACCTTGCAATAAAGGTGGAATGGAACACGAGCAGCTCCTTGCGAACCATGACGCTGCTATCATTTGCCATGGCGAGAATGATTGAAGCAATGGTTTCCTCAATGTACGCAACTTGATCCGTCACGTCTGGAATGCCCAAGAAACTTGTCAAAGCATGCAGCATTGCCGTTCTAACCTCGGGCACAGGATCAAGAGCAAGATCGCAGAGGCGCATGTGCGCTTGAGAGCGTATGCCTTGCCATTTGGCTTCAGGGAAATCATACCAGAGCATACTAATGCACAAGCAAGAATGCTGCCTGAGTAGAGGATTCTCCATATCCACCAAATGACTCAAAAGACTCTCGATGAGTTCAGGATTGGTGCTCAGACATACATTCTGTCCCGGACGAAAGTCTTTGCAAAACATGGCAATGATGAACGCGCACATGGCACGATGCTCAGCCATATTGCCAACGGGAATACCGGTTTGAGGGCTTATAATGTTGATAAAGTAGGCGTAACCATTGTCTTTGAGCAGGTCCGACTGACATGATTGGTCAATAGCCAGGATCCGAGTCCAGATGAAGACCATGACAGGTTTGAGCTCAATCGCCTGGGATTGAAGTAGTTTCAAGACGTAGGGAAAGATGCCAATGCTGAGAGCAAGATTGACTGCCCATGGCCCTAGATCGAGGAATTTACCCAAGAGGATCAGGGCGCGTAGACGATGTACTTGACTCAAGAGTACTTGCAAGACGATCGGAAGTTGCTCTGGAACCTTTTGCTCCAGCGCGCCTTGGCTAAGGTATACTTCAAATGCACTGAGCTGATGTGCAAAGAATTCAGAGTGTTGATATTCCAGCTCCTTGTTCTCTTTGGCTTGTTGAATCAGGCTAGGCAATTGAGCAAGAATCATCTCAACAGCATAGTCCCAGCTCTGCCATAGAGGGTGATTATGTGTCTCTGGTATCTCGGGATAACATTGAGGATGGCAGTGATACTTTCGCATGATCCTTTGAGCCAAGAGGAAGTTACGAAACAAGGCAGCGACCATCAAGTCTTGTCGAAACAACTTCTTGAAGAGCGGTTTGGGAAGGCAGTTCCACGCAATTGTGTCAGTGATGGCTGTGAAAATCCAGTTCAATTCACCAAGAGGAGTTCTGCGTTCCGAGATCTTTCCAGGAATGTTGCGGCCTTCGGCAAGAGTGGGACCTCCGGGCAAGGGGTTTTGGAGAATGAAGAAGCGAACAGCCATCTCAATCGGAGTAGTCAAACAAGACGTGAACAGATCGGCGGGGAGGTCAGGGTTGGTGGGCAAAGACTCGTCTTCGCGGCAAGCAGCCAAATGTATGCAATCGCTCCAATTCATCATAGGTGCTGTAGGGTCTCGCCGTCTGGCCTCTACTTGATCGGTTTCGTGCTTCTTAATGCAAGGATGGAAATTCTTGATGATTAAACCGGCAGCAGAACAGTCATATACGAACAGGCCGGGTGCGCCGAGCCAGCTCTGTAGGTCGTACAATGAGATGGGAATGTACTGAGTAAAGGAACGGTTAAAAACCCAAATCTCTCCGGCCGCAGTAGGTTTTGGCACGCCATGGCCATTGTAGTGGAAGAGTATTCTTTCGTCCTTTGCATTGCGACGCAAGGTGGTGCAGTACTTCTTCATTTCCTCAATGCTGGGATCCATAACGAGCTTGTAGCGGGTACGCATACTGAGCGTCTCGTACTGTGTTTGTAGATTCTTCCCGATTTGAGGATTAGCACCACCAGAGCCTTGCGGGCCCTCAGTACCCATGGGATCGACCCAGCACTCCATGCGTGCACAGGGATTTGTCTTGATGACATCTGGCGGGTCGACGCCAATGTTCAGGCAGACGGTCAAAAGAGCGGATATGGTCTTGAGGCGGTCCTTCATACGCCATTCCTGGACGTGATAATCATCCCTGACACCCTTTGGATTGCCAGCGGTCTCGTGCCGCTTGTCGGTGTAATACATATAAAATGTCTGTGATAACAGATTTGCTTGCTCTGGTGACATGAGTTGGTCCTCCCAGCCATGGCGCATCTTGAATTTTGACGCTTCATCGCCGTCTCTGTGCTGCTCGAATGATGAGGCAATGGACTGCCTTTGTTTTCCTGGACCGTAGTCACTCTTTGCGCGCAGCATCAGAGGCCGCTCGGACCTTGAAACAAGCGGACCATTTTCTGATGGAGAGCTATTGACGGCCGAGCTGCCTGTCGACGGATTTGCAGAGTGGTCGAGAAATCGATGAGGAGGAAGATGAGCCACGGTATTGCCATTGATGGCCTGAGTCTGAGGATCCGGCTGAGGGTCAGCGTTGGGATGAGCGGCGTCTTCAATGCTGCCTTCGTATAGGTTGGAGGGCAGAGGATCGAGAATGGGTTGCGGATGCTTTGCTGCGCGGTATTGACCGGCAGCATCGTCTTGCAGCGCGCCCACCCTCATGTTGCGCGGCGAGGGCAGACTGCATTGACATCAGGTTCGTGCTAGAGTGTTCACGAGCGCATCTCCGACACTACGGATAGATGATGATCTGGAGGCGATAGATGCGGATATCAGACGCGTAGGGTGGGCGAGAAGAGCTGTTGGCTCCGAGCACGTACAGGCAGGGCAGGCAGGCAGGCACTCGGTCACGATGCAGGAAGTCACGACTCAGGGCTCTTTGCATTATGGGGCAGAATCTGATAAGATACCGAGATCGCATGAATCAGGCAAGTGCAAGCATCGACTGCGACATTGTGCACGGCCTCTTTCCATAGCACACCTTCGGGTCCGCTTCTCGAGGCCCGTCTGGCTTTTGATTGCTGTTGCTTCTCCGAGTATTGGCAATGATGCATGGAAAAGTACCGTCTGTACCTCCGACCAGGAAAGCGACGAAAGTGTTGGCACCGGCTTCTCGCCCATTGCATTGTAGCACCCAGAGACTCGTGTGACAGAAACAAAGGCGTATTGTTCAACGGACAAGCAGCAGCAGCAGCCGCCGCCAGCGGGAGTTTCGTGGTCGAGGCTTCGAGGTGACCACTGACCAGCCAGCCTCTCCAGTACCGTCCAACTGTTTGCACCGTAAACGATGTGATGCCTCGTGTGGACGCGCATGTCGTCTCTTCCCTTGATTAGCAGGGACGTCTGTACTTAATATATGCAATGGACCTGTGTTTCAGGTCGCCGGATTAGTCTGCAGCAAATGATATTTGATGCTTGCTCCGAGCTGGGTGTGTGGAGAGAGGCCCAAATTGAACCAAGACCCAAGGACAATTGCCAGCCACGCGTGCTCATCGCCATTCCATCAACGTTCCCTGCCTTCTTTTTTCTCTCCTTCAGCATAGTCGTCGCCCGTTCGCTAACCTACTCATGACATTCGCCGTGTGTCCCCGGAGATTCCTTGTCGTCTAATGCCTACCTCGTCCTCTGTCCCCTTCACCTCGTCCTCGCGCCTCTAGAGCGCCCCTGTAAACATGTCGTTTCTGTTCAAGTCGTCCAAGAAGCAGCAGGGCTCCGCTCTACCTGCTGCGACGCGCAACATCAAGTCCTCAGACGGCCCTGGCACTCCCTCCAACATTCCCTCGGCTCTCGGACATGCGCGAGACGGCTCTGGTGGCAGTCCAAGAGAGAAGTCCCAGCAAACCCCTACACCCGGTACCAGCGTCAACTCGCTCAATTCTCTGGGCGAAAAGCTGCAAGACAGCCCCCAATGGTCGTCGGAAAAGCCCTCAAACACACCTAGCCCCGAGCAAAAGGCTTTGCGCGACCGTGCCGACAGCGATTTACAAGTAAGCCGCTGCCTCTGTCCGCCGTGTTCGAATGCCCGCTGACATGGCTTGTTAGCACTCGCGTATGCGTCCCCACCAAGACTCCTCGCCATATCCTTGGTCCCAGCGACACCTCAATTTCACCGTCCCTACGAATCATCCTTTCCCTCGTTATGGCGCCGCCGCCAACTCACTGTCGTCCAAGGATGGTTCAATCTACATCATGGGTGGTTTGATCCACGGCTCGACCGTCAAGGGCGACTTGTGGATGATCGAGTCCGCCCCCAACAACCTCAGCTGTTATCCCGTCGCGACCACTTCCGAGGGCCCGGGTCCAAGAGTCGGACATGCTGCCTTGCTGGTTGGAAACGCTTTTATCGTCTTTGGAGGAGACACAAAGACGGACGAGACCGACATGCTCGATGATACTCTTTACTTGCTGAATACTTGTGCGTTGTCGGATTTCTGGTCGAGTTTTTTGGGTTCTGCTAACTGTTGACAGCCACCAAGCAATGGTCGAGAGCTGCTCCGGCTGGCCCTCGTCCTCCGGGCCGCTATGGCCACTCGCTAAACATTATTGGCTCAAAGATTTATATTTTTGGTGGTCAAGTCGAGGGCTTCTTCTTCAACGATCTAGTCACGTTTGACCTCAATGCGCTGCAGCAGGCCAGCAATAGATGGGAGACGCTGATTCAAAACACCATTGATGGAGGCCCTCCACATGGTCAGATCCCTCCAGCACGCACCAACCATTCAGTTGTAACGTGGAATGAGAAATTGTACCTCTTTGGCGGTACAGACGGAGTCACTTGGTTCAGCGACGTCTGGGCCTACGACCCTCGGACCAATTCCTGGTCGCAGCTCGAATGTATTGGTTACATTCCAGTAGCCCGTGAGGGCCACGCAGCTGCGTTAGTCGGCGATGTCATGTATGTGTTTGGAGGCCGCACTGAAGAGGGTAATGATCTCGGCGACCTTGCGGCTTTCCGCATCACAACTAGGCGCTGGTACACTTTCCAGAACATGGGTCCTTCGCCTTCACCTCGCTCCGGACATAGCATGACTGCTTTCGGAAAGCACATTATAGTTACTGGTGGTGAGCCAAGCTCGGCCCCACGAGATGCTGCCGAACTCAGTCTTGCATACTACTTGGACACCAGTAAGATAAGGTATCCCAATGACTCTCAGTCGCAAATGCCGGCCGATCAACGAATCCAGGGTCACAGACGCCCAAGCGGTGACAGGACCGGTATCCCACAGAGTCGTGCCTCGCCTCGAGAGCAAGTGGATTCTGATGGCCCTCGACGTCCTGGTAGAGATAGTTCTATCCCAGTCAATCGAGCTCCTGATCCCATGACTGTGAGTTCGAGGCTGCCGCGTGCTGCTGGACCGCCAGGACCTGGTTCAGTACTCCAGCAGCAACAACAACAGCAACAACAACAACAACAACAAAACAAACCTACAACACCACCGAGTCGCCAACCAACCAGACCGGAACGTGCATTGAGTCCAAATCAAGCCGCGGCGTCGCCCACTGTTGTTACTCGCATGGCTCCCGGACCGTTCCACAATGACTCGTTTGGCGCAAGAACAATGTCACCAACAACAGCTACTCCTACAATGACCAGCACAAACGCAAACATCAACTCAAAGAGCCTAGATGACGATCAAGACAGAACGCCGCAGACATACAAACCAACTCATCAACCGATTTCTTCGATTGACAAGCCTGTGGATCAAACTTTCTCGCCCCCATCCAGGACTAGTTCAAGAACTGGGGCACAAGCAGCTCGCGAAAACACCGAAGAGCCAGCCAATCAACCAATGCACCGTACGCATCCATCATTGCGAAACTTGGAGCCGCAAGAACGATTCGATAGAGGAACGCCAGTCGACATGTCCCGGCATCCCACTCAGAGAGAGGCTGCGCCTGACAATGGTCGTCAAGATGTACAGAGAGAAACCCAGATTGATGGCGCACTGGACCAAGCACCTGTATCTAATCACAATCTGACCAAAGAGCTGGAAATCGAGAAGACCAAGAATGTCTGGTTCGCATCGGAGCTTGCGCTGGCGCGAAAGGCAGGTTACTCACGAAGCACCACAAACACTCCAGCCTTCGATGAACGCTCTACCGACGCGTTTGGCGATGACGATAGACCACTCGTGGAGGCTTTGCTTCGTATGCGCGCAGAGCTGGCCAAGGTGCAGGGCTCTATTGACAGTCAAGCAGAAGCTGCGGCCGCTCGTATCGCCGGAATAGAAAAGCAAAGAGATACCGCCATCAGCGAAGCCGTCTTCGCCAAAGCAAAGCTCGCAGGTCAAGGAGGCGCTTCACCTTTACTGGACTCTAGCCGACATGGTACTCCCGACACAGATCGCGTCGGTGACATGAATAGACGACTTGCATCTTCACTCGCAGCTCAGACCGAATTATCCCGCAAGATTGACAGCCTGATCCACGAGAAGGAAGCCGAGAAGCAAGCCCGGCTTTTGGCAGAGGAGACTGCCGAAGCCGCTCAGCAACGCGTCACCGAACTCAACACGGATAGACAACGCATTGCCTCAGAAATTGAATCGCTCCGCGACGAACTACACGAGGCTCAGAAGACTGCTAGAGAAGCTTCTGCCAACCATGCTGATGCGCTTGCTTCGCACAAACTTCTCGCCGTTGACAAAATCGAACTCAGCACCAAACTGGAGAACGCTCTCGCAGAAACAGCGGAACATGGGGCGATTCTTGGCTCTTTACGCGAAGCACTGGCAGCGTCGACTGACAAGTCCAATCTTCTCGAGAATCGCCTCGAGGAAGAGAAGAGAGAGCGAAACGAGCTCGAGCAGCAAGTCTCTCAACTCCGATCGCAACATGAAGAGCGTGCCATGGAGCTCGAAACCACTGGCCGGCGTCTTAGAGATGCAGAAGATCTAGCCGAAAAACATGCAACTGAAGCACGTACTCACCGTCAAGCTGTTCTAGACGGGCTCGGCAAAATTTCCTCGCGCGGTTCCGACACTCGCAACGTTGCTGATGAGCGTGTCACTATCCTTCATGGGCAGGTTGAAACGGCCAATACAATGGCTAGGCAAAACCAAGCTGCAGCCGATCTTGCCTCTGAGAAACTGCGACGTGCTGAAGAGCGTATTGCTGGACTCGAATCCTATCAAGAGCAGGCCTCCCGCGAAGGCTTGACGATTCGAAAGCAGCTTCAGACGGCAGTCAAGGAGGCTCGAACCCTGGCCGAAGAACGGGCCGACTTGCAGCAGCAATTGCAAAGCCAGCAGCTCGAGACAAATGCCATTGCCGTGCAGCATGGTGCGCTCAAGGATATCTTGTCTGAGCGTGGTGTCAACCCTGTTGATGTGCGCAAGTCTAGAGGCTTTGACTCGCCTTCATCGCAAATCAGATTCGGCACTCCTGATATCCAGCGTGTCAAGGAACTGGAGCAGCAACTGGATGCTAATCTTAGAGCGCACGAAGAGATGAAGACTAGTCTCGAGGAAATGCAGGATCGCGAAGGTCTTACCAGAAAAGAGTACGAGGAGAAACTTGCGACATTGCACAATGATCATCAGGCAGCCGTGAAGTACCTTCGTGGCACCGAGAAGATGCTTAGTAAGATGAAGCAGGAACTGCAGCGTGTCAAGAACCAAGCTGCCGACTATGCAAAGGAGCTGGACACGATGCGTACCAGAGAGAACGACACTCGTAGCCTGGATCACGAGTCTAATGCTAACAACGGTGACGAGAAAGATGACCTTCGAGAGGACCTCGAAAAGATGAAGACAGACCTGGAGGCCCAAATTTCGAGCCTGCACCTTCAGCTTGGCGAGAGAGAGACCGATCTCAAGACTCTGCGCAACTCTCACGAAACGACGCAATCAAAGTTTGCCACGCTCCAGTCGACTCACGAAACCTCGCGAGCAGATCTAGAGCGCCTGCAGAGGGAGAATGCACAATTGGAGGAGCGCGCTCGGGATGCCGAGAATAAGGTCCAACTCCTGCTTGATCAAGTCGAGTCATCTGTCGACAATTACCGGCGTCGATCGTCAATGCCAAACGGCAACACAAATGGGTTTGGTCACCACAGGGCGCTGAGCAACGTGAGCGCCAGCACGGCCAATTTTATCCCAGCGCACTCTCGGGGCCATTCACGAGGCGAATCACTGGGAGGTGACAGCATCTACTCCCAAAGTGTTGCAGCTTCGGAGACGGGCGAGATTGAAGTGCCAGACGGACGTGATAGCCTCGCGCTCGACAATCTAGCCACAGAGCTGGACGCTCTACGCACGCAGTGGGAGACGACCAACAAGTCATATCGTATCAGCGATCTCGAATTCGAAAAGACACCGACGAGTGGTACTGCGCCAGCTGAGTTTGGCCTGGACAACTGGAGACGTGGTTTGGAAGTTGGCCATGATGATGACGATGATGAGCGACCGAGCACGTCGAGTTCAGCTGCCCAACCTGTGACTTCCTCGTCGGCTGCAGCAGCGCACCCAGCCATCAAGGAACGGGTTTGAGCATGGTGACAAGATGCCGTTGTGCAAGCGACATTGCTCGGTACAAAGAGATGGTCCGTGATGACCAACGGACGTCGACGTTTTTCTGTTTTCTGGGTTTTTTTTGTTTCGTTTCGATTTTTGATTGATTCTTGTCTTGTTTGCGATATACCTTAGTTTTGGTTCCCCGTTCAAGTCTATTCGCTCGATGTAACTTGTCTATGAAAGAAGGTCTTGCACGAAGTAACGGCGACGAGGATTGTAGAATGATCGCTTCCCGGTCCATTAATACAAAGACTTTCACAATAGGCATCGAGACAAAGGTGATTCCAATTGAAGACAGAAATGGAGCAAAGTTGGTGGGGGTATCTAAGTAAGCAAAGCAAAAACAAGGTCATAACACGGCCAAACAAGACGTCAAATCTGAAGCATGAGACGAAGACCAGAGTCGACAGACTTGAGCCACTCTCCCCTCTCGTCAAGGTCCCGAGCAAGCGAGTGCTGTCCCCGTCTCTTCTGGGCCTCTTGGGCATCGGTGATGGCAGAGCGTTTGCGAGATTCAATGGGCTCCAGATCGGCCTTTATGGCCGCGACATGGCGTTTCTTGTCGGGCAGGGTAGATTGCAATTGTGCGATTTCGCGATCGAGTCGAGCAAGGTCTGATTCCTTTTCTGCCAGCAGTGCGTTTGTAGCGTCGAGAGAAAGGTTGAGCATAGGCAAGGACGAGGGCGCATCCTGGGCAGCTTTGAGGTTTGCGATGGTGAGTTCGAGATTGTGAATGTCGGCAGGTAGGGCGTGCAGTTGGGTGGTTTGCAATTGGATCAGTTCGTGAGCTGGGACCTTGTTAGTGGTTGAGGTTGGGGAGATGTGACGATTGGGGAATTTACATTGTGCTAAACGACTTCCCAGTTCTTGCAGCTCCTGAAGCTTTTGGTTGGTGTGTTCCTTCTTGGCCTTGAGAGCAGCCTTGGCTTGGGCCAGGTCATGTTCCAGACGGACATTCTCAGCAGCATCGACTAGCTGAGGAGGATCGGCGACGATTGCCTTGAGGAAGCCCTCTTTGGTGACTTGCTCGACATAGGAAAAGCGCAATTTGGAAAAGAGATCCTTGTAGTGCTCGAGCTCTGCGTCCAGGGAGGATGTGGTGAGGCGGTCGGCGCTGTCGTGGGCCGAGAGTATCGGTTCAGCGAGACTGAGGATGGCGAGCGACGAGTCTTCTGTTTGGGCCATTTTGGTGGTCGAAATGTTCGCAGTCCAACTTGGCGTCTTGTTGTTTACATGTTGACGAGCAAGGGCCACTTTCCCCACACGACAGGCGGGACATTGACGTCACCCAGGCCTTGTGCTTTGTTCCTCTCTTCCGCATGCCTCTTTCCTTGGACAAGCCACACCATCGAGAAAGCATGCCTGCGTCTGGCCACGATGACATTACCGACGACTATGTCACCGAGATGCTCAAACGAGACGCCAAGGCCTTGTCCTCATCGTCGAGTCTCGCGTCGCTGATGAACAAAAGGTGCCGTCCATGAGCGCCACTGTCCAAAGTCTCGCATCGCTTATGCCTTCTTTGCTACCAGCTCGCGCTCGGCCAATGCCCCCAAACCAAACACCACCTTCCTGAGAAACATCCTGCGCCACACCGACAACCACAACTCGGCCCTGCTCAAGAAGGAGGCCGACGAATCAAGACTCCGTCTGCAAAACCTGCCTCGCGAGCACCGTCCTGCCCAGCAACTCTACTCTGCACGCGATAGACACAATCCCAAGAGGACGCGTCTCGGTCCTGACCACCATGACCATCCAACTACCGAGCAGAAGACCCGTGAGACTCGTCGCCACTCCCCCGATACGAAATCCAGGCATCCCCGCTCAAGCCGTCGCGACACCTCGCCAGACCGTCATTCCTCACATCGCCATCACAGAGACCGCCGTTCGCCAGACTCAAGACATCACGAATCAACCAGACACCACCATCACTCGAGACATCGCTCCTCTTCACCACGTAATCGCCATTCATCGACGAAACCACCCAAGTCATCCGAAACCTCGACCCATCGCCACAAGCGAAGGCATTCTCCACCATCTGATGCATCGCACTCCGATCCTCTAGATGCCATCATCGGTCCTGCACCTCCGTCTCATCCACCACTTCGCTCACGGGGCCGTGGCGCTCAGAATCATGCTTCGGCCATCGATAATCACTTCTCCTCAAACTACGACCCATCGGCCGATGTACAACCAGATCCGCAAGACGACGATGACTGGGACCAGGCTCTCGAGGCTCTACGGGATCGCCAGAAATGGAAGCAACAAGGTGCAGATAGACTCCGTGCCGCCGGCTTTACCGAAAAAGAGGTTAGCAAATGGGAGAAGGGCGGCGAGAAGTCGGAAGAGGACGTCGTATGGGCAAAGAAGGGCGAGGGACGGGAATGGGATCGAGGCAAGGTTGTAGACGAGCATGGACTGGTTGAAGTCAAGCCTGAATGGGGCAGGCTGAAAGATTCCTAATTCTTGCCTGAGCGTGTCAATTACGCACACGGGTACTTAGAAACATGTTGATCACGATTAGCACATACTGTTTGTTCCAACTAGACTGAGCAGTTTGAAACTTGCATTGATTTCAGGGTTTTGGCGTCACTCTCCGTCTACTCTATGATTTGCTTTTTGGTTGTACATCTCTGACCCTGAGTCTCATTGCTTGGGAACTTCACCTTGGACCTCCCAATACGCGTCACTCAACCAAAGTTGGGAAACCAATATACCGGGTCCTACCCATCTTGGTGTGCGCTGGAGATCGCTCCGTCGAATTGCGTCTGGTCATCGTCCATCAATGGCGGCATCGAGTCGTCGTTGTCGAACGCGTCGTGATCCAGATCCATGAACCGATCCTCGACATCCGAGCCAACATCTGGACGGTCAGAGGCCGCAGGCGTGTTGACGGAGGTGGTGTTATCATCTTCGCCCAAGCCATCGAATCCCCAGGTGGCTTCCTGGTTGGCCAGTGCAGCGGCAGTGACGTTGTTGTTGTTGTTGTTGTTGTTATTACTGTAGAGCTCGTCGTTGAGAGAGATGGCCTCATCGTCGTCCGTCTCGTTCATCAATCTCACTGCCTGGCTCACTCCTCTGCCAGGGCCACCTACGTTGGCTCCCTGATGAAGCGTCCCGGTGATCGTGGCTCCTGCTCCGACTGCTCCAGCGTCCGACGACCCAGGCAGGCGAGAGGTAGCTGAGGAGTGGTCGCCGAGACGCTCGCCTTCCCCCGACTCGTCCTCTGCATTCGAGGCTTCGTCGGGGTTGCGTGCCTTGAGAACCAACTCTTGCAGGTATGCAGGACCCAGAGGCGTCGACGAGCGGCGACGGTAGAAGAGCAAGTATGCGGCTGTCGACACGACACCTTCTGCATTTTGTCGACTGACAGACGAATCTGCTCGCGAGTTAGCAATCGTGAACGATTGAGTAATAATTCTGTCTTGCTCTTACCATTGTAATCATACCAGTTACCATCATAGAAGTTCTTGGCGTAGGCTGTGTAATGCCCGCCACCAAGACCGCCATAATGGTTGTCGACAGCAAACAAGTCGTAGATATACTCTTTGCCTTCTTCCTTGCATCCAATTCTCTTGGTCAAGTCGAGTCCTTCAATCGGGAAGTCGACAAGAACATCAACCTTATCACGCCTGAAGCGTTCGCCACTGAAGCGCTTGAGGTGGACGACAAGGATGTCGGGAACAGTCCATAGCTCCAATGTCTTACTGGCACGGCGAAGTTCTTTGCACCTGCCACAATACCATGCATTGTCCTCCGACAATACTTCAGTCTTGCCGGTCTCGGTGAAGCAATCGTCAAGAGTGATGCCGTTCTTCTTGCGTTGCATACGCTTGTTTCTCTTCACTTGGAGCTCGGCATCGTCTACCAAAGGGACGTCCTTCTCGTTGAATGTGAACTGGCCATTACCGTTACCACCGCCAAATAGCAACTCGAAGGCGTCTGCCTGCCACTCTAGCACAATGCCTTCGCCGAGTTTGACATAGAACTCGTTGTTGTCTGCTGGTTCGTCTGCTGCTGTAGAGCGAAGTACGTTAGAACGCGCTAGGTTTTTCTTGTTTGGACGACCGCCTTTGCGCGAATACGTCTTCCTCGCTTGTTTTTGATGGAACTTACGTCTGCGATTGTCCTTGGCTGACAATTGTTCAAGCGAGCCCATGCCTGATTCCTCGTCGCTCTGCACATCGCCAGAAAATGTGTTCTGGCCATTGGCCTTGAACGACTCCACCATTGGATCAGCATCTTCATCGCTTTCGGATGAGCTTCTACCTTGACCATCGTAGCCAGAGTCTTTGCTTCTGCCAGAGGTGTTTGAAGTGACTGAAGTGGTGCTGCCTCTACGCTGTTCAACAGCGCGGACACGGCTTTGCATGACGTGACCGTTACCGATACTATTCGTTCCGGTCATGAACATGTCGCCGGTAGCTTGGACATACTTGAGCTCAAACATGTTCCTGAGGTCATGGGAGATCGAGTCCGCAGACTGTAGGGCTTCTGACAATTGTGCTGAGGGCGTTTGACTACCGTCGCGCATAGAAACGTCAACATTAGGCTGCTCATCTTGTGTCGAACTGTGTTGATCTGGCTGGTTCAAGAAGTCCTCGAGGATATGCTTTGTGGTCATTGTCGCAACCGAAGCAAGCACCCTTTTTTGGATTGCATCATAGTCCTTGGCCTGTTCTCTTGTGATAGTCACCAGAGTTGGATTGAGGACGAGGCCTGACGAGCGTTTGTCAAGTTTAGAATGGAAGACAGGTACCGCCATAGTCTCTGCAAGAGGCGAGTCCATTCCTGGCAGAGTGTTCTCAGGCGCATCGTGGTAGAAGGAACGATAAGTTGACTGTTTCTTCGGCATGAAGGCTGCATTTGTCGGAGCCTCTGGGAGCTCGTACATACAGAGAACATCATTGTTTGAGAATTCAAGCTCCGAGAGAGTTTGACTGTCGTGTCCAATCTTGTAGAAACGGTGACTAAACATTTCGGCAAAGATGAGCCTCTCACGGGTAAGTCCACGACCGATTTTACCAACAAAGATATCCTTGAGTGCCCTGATGGAGATGTTCTTCTCAACATCAATCTCGAAAGCAGAAGGGTATCCAGTGACGGGCATGAACATGATCTTCGCCTGCCAAGTGTTTTCAATCGGCAGTTGGAGAGTAAGAAGAGAATAAGGATCAAAGGTCACACTGACTTTGTCACAGTCAGGACAGACCATGGTGTTCTTGTAGAAGCCATTGAAAAGATCCATAGCGATAGAGTCGTTGCGGGCATGATGATTCGCTCTGTATGTATCACCGAGCTGCCTGATAGCCTTGGGATCGTGGACAGTCTTGTCATCTGAGTCTGGGTTCTCAATGTATGGCTTTTTGTGAATGCGGTTGAGGTCTTCGTGTAGGGCATCGACGAGGAAACTCAAAAACTCCTGCGAGTCTTGCTGACCATAACCTGAGAACATGGGCTGAGCCATAGAGAGGGCGCCCTTGAAGCCACCAGGTCGGTAGGCAGAAGTGGCATTGTCACTATAGAGCCCAGCGAGGAAGTTGGCGTAGGCATTTGCGATCTTACCATTGTAACCAAGCGGGTTGTCGGCATTAATCTCAGGCTTGTGTTTCTGATGAAGAAAGTAGACGGCCAGCTCCTCGACCCTACTTATGCATTGCAGAGCCGAATTCATGTAGCACGTATTGCCGAGGTTGGTCAGACCAATGGTACCACGGGTTCTGCCATCCTTGCGGGCACGTCCTCGAGTGACGGGAGCTGTAGGAGCAGGACTGGTACGTTTACTGGCACTCTCCGATAGAGAGAGCTGAGAGTTGTTCTTCTTCCCCTTCTTGGCCACGTCTGAAGCAAACTCTGATCCACGTTGCTGCTCCTCCAGAATCAGAGTCTGATTCGAAATCAAGCCAAGTGTCTCCAGATCCAGTTTTCCATTATACTTCTCATTTGCAGTGTGGTCTTGGCCATCAACAGACTCGAAGTTGGTTCCCTCTGTCCATTTGGCAAAAGCCGAGCTCTCAATGGCAAGCTTCGAAGAAGCGGAAGGGGATGGTGATGGATTTCTCGAGGTCGGAGGGCTCGGAATGCCTGGTTGAGAGATGTCGGGCATGTCACCAGAAATCTTTGTAGGGTCCAGCTGCCTGAAGATCTTGACCTTGTGCTGCAAAGGAATACCAGCAGCTTCCTTTGCACGGGCTAGGAAGCTTTGGAAGCGCTCGGTCCGCGAGGCAACCAGTTTGACAGCAGCGGCATCGCCTGGAGTGGTTTGATGGGCATTCGGTACTTTGCGCACAGTGAAGACTGGCGGACTCAGTTCATACACAATGTGAGCCGATGTTGAGCCCTCGGGTGCCGAGTTGTGTGCAAAACGTGTGATAGGTTTCTGGCCGTCCATAGTGCCATACCACGCGACGACTTGACGCCATGCTTCCTCGGTGAATATCTCGTAGTCGGCAATTCTCTCTACGTCGGCGCGCAGAGGGATAAACTGCTGGTCAGGCTTGCCTGGGAAAGCCAGAGGGGTTTCGAATGCACCTATTGTTCCAACTTCAGCCATGGCCTGCCATGGTGGCAGCAATGTACTTACCAGAGGTAACAACGGAAGAGTTGTCGATCTTGCCAATCTCTCCTTGCAACATTTCGGCATCGTAATCCTTCTGGTTTGCGCCTTCTGTTCTAGCCACTACTCGATTGAACCATTTGGAAGCGACAATGAAACCTCTCGAACCTTCTTCTAGGGGTGTGTTGAGTAGAGACTGAATGTGCGCAACCTGCTCTTCGATGCTCGGTGTGGCCGGTGGACTGGCGTCGTGTTGATGGGCATGGTATGACGGAGGCGCATCTGCTGGTGTATTCAACGTGATGTCTTCTTGAGCAGAGTCAATGCCTTCCATGGTGGCAGCAGATCGCTTGGCCGGCGAGGCAGGGCGTTGTGTCGGGTTGAGAGCGTCGGCATCGCCTTGGTTGGTGGAATGGGACATGTCTTCAGCCAAGTTCAGCTGAGCGTAGGCGTCGCTGGGGGAGCTGCCTCGCGAATCAAGGTGCAGATGGGGAGGGATGTAGCGCGGCGGCGGCGAAGGAGTATGTCCTGCTTGGTTGCTGGAGGGCGAGGGCGAGGAGGAAGATTGCGGCGATGAGGGCTGGCGGTCAGGGTCATGCACAGTGTGATGGTATGCGTGTCTCGGATCGTCTGTGGCAGAGTGGACGACTTTCTGCTTCTTTGAGGACGCCGTCTTGACGCTGGGTGAGCCGCCGCTGGAGGGCAGCTCGTTTCAGTCAAAGGAAGGGACGTGTAAGTACAGCGACAAGAGGTCCGGCGAGGGGTGCTGCACTCGATTGTTTTGCTGCCAGCGAGATGGAAATTGTGCTGCAACCACGCGGCCGTAGATTTTTGATCAGCCTCCGGTATCTGGGGTGTGGCTTGAACGAGACGTGATCTGCATCCAAGTGTCGCAGTGATGCGCTTCTCTCTCTCTCTCTTTCTGCCTAGCGAGAACCTGACTGTAGCAACAACAAACAGACTGTCAATTCGTCGCTTCACTTTTCGTAACGACCTTGCTGCATGTCTTTCACATTGAGACTGTCGGCGAACTTTTTGCTTGCACAACAATGCAAAAGGCATCAGTTGACCATTAATAGACATGCTTTATTCTAAACTGCCCTCTGCCTTTCCGGGCTTATCATCTTCATCGAGGCATAACTTCGCACATGCTATTGCACTCGTCGCCTCAGGCCCTGTTTCCCGAGTGCAACCAAGAGAAGGCCGAGCCTCCTCCTGCTGGATTGTTCCTTGTCTTACTCGTCACAGCCTCGACTTGATTTTCTCCCGTCACTCTTGTCGCTTTCTCGTCACCCGCAACAGTGTCCGGTCCCTTCTTCTTTCCATCGTCAAAATAACGCGATCTTCCTTCTCCAGCGGGCGATGATGCCACCGAGCCACTTGAAAATGTGCGCCCACTGCTTCTTGTCGGCCTTAGCACTTTGATACCAGCATCTCGCCGTTGATAGCCACTGTCTTTGATCTTGGATGTAGTGTCTCCCACCTTTGAACCATTGTTTTGGTTCGATGTCTCACGACGCCAATTGCTCCATATCGATGGTGATGAAGCTGACGGTGCAGATGGTGGGACTTGTGTCGAGGCTGTAGATTCCTTGTTCTCTGATCGAACGATCCTTGAAGCAGATGTTTGTAGCCCACTAGCACTGAGGCTTTCCTCAACTGTTGGTTTTCCGGCTGGTTTTCGAAGAGTGTCGTTTACTGGCTGCAAAGGCTCATGTTCGAATGTCAACTCGTTGGATGGAGTATTTGGTTCTGTTTGACCCAGTCCGTTGAGAGTCTGTTCTTCTGGCATCATCTCTCGAGGCCCTGTGGGCTGTGAAGACGAGATGAACAAGGAGTTGAAAGTTCCCTCATTCTCAGGACGAACTAGAGGAATGGATAGCTTGCATTGATCGCCGTCAAAGAGAGTCATGCTGTTGGACGAAAACAATATGTCGGCATTATGTGACCGAAGCACATCACTGCCAATGACTATTTGAATAGCCTTGGACTCAAGATCTGATTGCGTAGGGGCGACTATGTTGAACTCGACTGGGACTGAGGGAACCTGTGGTGCTGGACTACTGGACCGTGCTGAGATGGGATGTGGGATGGCCTCAGCGAAGTAGACGGACAGGGCAAGCAATCTCGCACCAGAAGCGCTCTCCACTATGCAATCCTCCAAGCCTAGTTGCTGGACTAGACGTTCATCTATCTGGGACCTGTACGATGCGGTGGACACGGCGGCATATAGAAGGGCATCATGCTTGAAGTTCGTGTTTATCCAACAACGCACAATGGCTGGGACAGGGCCCAAGATTAGTAAACCAGGTGCGATTGCTGGCGCGTCGACGGGAGAAGCATAGCCAGTATCTAGATTGATGCTACTAGCACGGCCCGAGGCGGCAGACCTGACCGAGTGAACGGAGCTAGCACGTCCATCAGACTTGTGAGACGAAGTGCGCTCAGTCATGCCGAGTCCGGCCAAGCTGCTTGCACTGCGAGGAAGGAAATCAATTGAGGATCGTGATGCGTGAGCCCAGTGGCCTTGGTTGGCAGATTCGTCAAAGCGGACGCTGTTGGCACGAGATGTTGCACCCATGCGACGAGGCTCTTCATCCGGGTCGAGGTGGAGGCTGCCGATCAGATTGACGGGCTCATCATCAAAGTCCTTGAGGTGGATGGGAGCATGCTGAGGAGTGCCACTCAGGACGCTCGGGAAGGGAGATGTGGCGCCCCAGACCGACTTCATCCTGGCGTCGTCGTCCTGGCGACGTTCGAGACGTAGAAGGCGGTCGGTGTGGTCTTGCTGGACCTGCTGCAGGCGCAGCAAGTCGTTGCACAGGCGCCAGGAGTCGTTGTGCGGAACAAAGGCCACGCTCTGTGGATCCATCTACTCTCTGCCCCTCCGCTCACCACTAGACCAGAGCTTTGGCTTGCCTCTCGATCCACCGTCCCCTCCTTCAACTGCCCAGCTCTTGACTTTGATTTGCCGCCGTCTTGCTCGCTCTACTGGTCGTGGGGCCGAGCTTGTGTGCTTGAGGTTGACAAGATGGCGGCGTCCTTGTTGCAAAAACGGGTCTCTGAGAAAGTCTTTTCTGAGAAAAAGGTGATGGTTTCGGCCGAGGATGAACAGGTGTTGACGGCGGGGCCAGGCAGAGCGGGAAATGTGGACGGCTAGGCTGTGGCTAGATGGTGGAATCGGTATTAAAGACGAACGGATCCAGCGAGCTATTTGCGAAATTCCAGTAGCAGGTGTATTGGTCACAGTGAGTGGTTTGCAGTCGGGCTTGTCATGGACCGATCAATGTCGTTCCGCCATGCTTGGACTTTGGACTTTGGACTTCTCCGCAAATCCGTGGCGGCGCTGGTCAACAAGCACATGTTGCAGTCGTTCATGTTTCAATCTTGACAAGTCATGTAATGTCATCATATTCTTTGCCTAGGCGCTATCTGACGCCGCGCTGTAAATGGGTATCTTGTGAACGTCTGTATCCATAGAACGAATCGCATCTCCAAACCGCCAATCATTTCTTCCCCAATCGTCATGTCATCATGAATCCCGTAGGGGCTCGCGTCTACCGTGGTCCGCCGTTTGCCTGTGGTCTTGACGCCTCGGCCTCGCGCTTCTTCCATTGTGCGTTGATCATTTTGGCATTGTCCAAGAGATCCTGTTCGCTCACCGCGTCCTCGATGCTCTCCAAGACGCTCTCGACGGTACTAATATGGTTGGCCTCTGTTTTGTCATCCCTGAAGCGCGGCTCGCCGTTTTCCTCTTTCTTGTAGCACCACCGGCCCTGTTCGTCCTTGTGGCACTCGATGATACGCCCGTCCAGAATCTGCTGCATGCCCTTCATACTCTCCCACTCGGTTTCGGTCACATGGAGCTTTGCAAACACCTCGTTTCGCTTTTCGCCGTGGAAGACCAACAGGTTCATGGGTGGGCAAGCATCGTAGTCGGTAAAGGTCTGGCCGTCCGTTGTGACGGTAGGAAATTCGCCCAGCTGTAACCGGAAGTCGATCGTGTTCTCGTGCGGTGGCTTCCATTTGATAATCTTTGGATCCGTGCCGCTTGTATAGGGAGATGTTCGGCAAGTGAAGATGAGGCCGTCGCTGCCGTGTGGCAGCTTTGGCAAGACGTCCTTGATCATCATCATGACGCCGTAAGCCTTTTCCATCTTCTTTGCAGTGATGACAAAGGGCTGCGACTCTTTCTCCTCGGGATATCGAACCAGAAGTTTGTTGTAAGGCTTCAACACGGATTCGACAAAGTAGCCCAGTCGCTTGTCGAGGGTGCGTTGTTGTAATGACTTGCCGTCGACAGCGAGGCAGTCAAAGACCAGATAAGTCTTCTGGTATTCACCATTGGGTAGCTTGTCCAAGACGAGTTCGCCATCGAGAAGAGTTTCGGTGTGGTAGCTAGCGTCAGGACCATCGGGCAGGGGGAAATGGAAATGTTCGTTGTCGATATTGTAGTAGTCGTTCTTGCGATCGATGAGCATGTGGGCTTCCAGGTGGTTGTTGCCGTCGGAGAAGGTGGTGAAGTAGAGGAGGCAGCGGATGCCGTCAGTCTTTTCGCAGAGCCAGTAGTCGGTGTCTTGCAGGTCACGGAAATGGCGGCGCGAGAAGCTCACTGGCTGGGCGCCGGGAAAGTGGATCGAGGAGCGGTTGAGCAGGTGGGCGACTCTTTCGCGGAACTCTTGGGCATCGCGTCGTGGGATCAAGTCGGCGACATCCGACAACTGCAACAGAGAGCCCATGGCTGCAGGCGGCGGTGTGATGGAGGAGAGGAAGCCACTCGCAAGTATACCGAGTAAGAAGCTCGCGCGACCGGCCGAGTGTGGAGTCCGCGTTTGAGTGCCTTCCATTGTTTGCGCTTCCTGCCAAGCCTCGCGTTCACATGCCTTCGTGCCTTCGTGCCTTCGTGCCTTCTTCCTGTATCCATATCTCGTCGAGGCCCTCTTCGTATATCGCACTACCAGTATCGATGCTAGGCAAAGGGGTTCCACATATCCTGCTGTAGTCCGCTCATGTCGTGCATCTTCTCACCACGAATCATTGCCGAACCATTGACATGATGAAGCATCTCATATATACCGCTGCCAGCATCCGGGGCAAGCTCCCACCCCTCATCTAATCGTAAGAACTGTTTGTCGTCTCGCCCCCAGTACACCTCCTAAACCACGCTTCCCCAGCACTCTGTCCTTCAGCTCTCACACAATGCCTTCTCTCGCTATCCTGGACGACTATGCTGGCATAGCTCCCACCTATTTCAAGCACATTCAAAATCTCCATGTTGACAGCTTTCCCGACACTATATCACCAAACAATCCAGAGAATATACGAGCACTGGCTGCTCGTCTTGGTCAATATGCCATCATCAGCTCCATGCGTGAACGCACCCCGTTTCCCAGAGACCTGCTTGCTGCACTTCCAAACCTCAAACTCTTGATCACCACCGCCAAGCGCAATCGTGCTATCGACATGGCTGCCGCACGAGAACTTGGCATTGTGGTCGCTACTGCTCCAGGCACTCGTGATATCACTCATCCAGAGCTTCCCTTGATCGTTGCTCCATCACCCGAGTACGATGCCACTACTCAGCATTGTTTTGCTCTCATCCTCGCTCTTGCTTCACGCATACCAATCGAGGACGCCGCATTGCACTCGGGTGGCTCATTCCAGACTGGCCTTGGTTTTACTCTTTCCAACAAAATCTATGGAGCTGTCGGTCTTGGAAGGCTTGGTACAAATGCTGCGCGTACAGCTGTTCTAGGATTCGGAATGAAGGTCATCTCATGGAGTGCGAATTTGACTCAAGAGAAGGCAGACGAGGCAGCTGCGAATGCAGGTCTCCCAAGAGGCTCCATCGAAGCCGTGACCAAGGAAGAGTTGCTCAAGACAGCAGATGTTGTTAGCATGCATTACGTGCTCTCAGATCGTAGCAGAGGAACCATTGGTGCAGCTGAAATTGCCATGATGAAGAAGAACGCCATCTTGGTCAACACTTCCCGGGGTCCTCTGATCGACGAGGAGGCTCTACTCGATGCACTCAACCAGGGTGCCATTAGAGGTGCGGCATTGGATGTCTTCAATGTGGAACCTCTTCCTCTGGAAAGTCCATGGCGGACCACCTCCTGGGGGCAAGACGGCCGGTCGTTGGTTGTTCTCTCACCTCACATGGGCTACGTCAATGATGAGACAATGCACAAGTTCTATGCGGAACAGACAGATACTGTACAGCGCTATATTGTGGGTGGTATTGAAGCAGTGCCAGATGTTCTGAATTGAGCAAGGATAACTCTAATTTATAGATTTCGACAGCATGTAGGATACACATGCTGCTAGTTTGTTTACAGATAATCTAGGCAGATGTTTACCCGCTCATTTGCTTGATCACACTTCACGATCTCCTTTTCTGTCAGAGCGGACATGCGGTACTGAGGCCTCCTCTTGTATAACTTCTGGTTCTCCATGTATTTCTCCAACGTTGCTTGGCTCTGTCAAATCGTGTTGGTCTTCGCCATATGGCCCAACAAGGGCATTTCGTTTTGCGTCAATCCGTCTTCTCCATGGACGGTAGAGAGCAGCACTCAGAACACCGAAAACGACGAAGCTGCCACATATGGCACCACCTGCAGTTGGCTTAGTACATGCACAAGCGTCGGGTCAGGAGAGCTGCTTACCTATGATGTCGTAGTTGTCACTCGCGACTTCGACTCCATCCCAAAATCCGCCTTCGAGATTGGCGGCGCCCTGAAGCATACCGAGGAATTGGACAACACCAATGACCACGGCCACGAGCACGGTGACGCCAGTGAGAACAGCCTGATAGTACAGTACGGCGATAGTGTCTTTTGCCAGACGTGTCGATGTGTAAAGAGCCATCATAAGGGCACCATCCGTAGTGTCTAACAAACACATACCTGCGGTAAACAGAACAGGGAACAAGAGGATGAGCCAGAATGACGTGCCCTGACTGGCGGAGATGGCACTGATGCCTAACAGAGCGATTTCTGAAGAAGTGTCGAATCCTAGGCCAAACATGACTCCTAGAGGATACATCTTCCACGGACTGCACATTTCATCAGCTCCGATCCTGCCAGCATCTCACTAAGATATCAATGTACCGATCGATAAGTTTGAACATCCTCTTCAAAACGCGGAAGAGACATCCGCCACCTTCAATCTGAAATTCCGGTTGTGGTGCGTTTGCAGGAGAGTTGACGATCTCGCGGAGCTGCTTGATAAGTTTGTATAGGATGAAGACATTCATGATCCCAAGCACGATCAGGAACGTGGCTGAGACGCTGCTTCCGATGATGCCGCCAACTCGAGAGAAGGCTCCGAACTTTGACGAAACAGCAGCGGCGGTCGAAGCCACCACGATAGAGGTTATGACAACGATGCTGTTTACCGATCAGTATGCTTGATTCGAAGATAGTTCCTGCAGAGCTTGAATACGTTGAGTGTCCTAACGAGAAGAATGTGCCGACTGTGACTGGACGCTGTCCAGTCGCAATAAGACGACGAGTCATGAGATCAATGGCCTATCGGTGTCAATATTGCGTCCATAAAAGAACACATGGATCGTGATTACCGAGATGTGGTCTGCATCGAGAGCATGCCTCAGACCAAGGGAATATGCAAGTACAGCAGTAGAGACCAGAGACCTGATAGGTGTTTAGTATATCCGAAGGTTCTTGCACTATTGGCCTCTTACGTGTGATAGCTCTGTTAAAAGTTAGGAGTCTTGTCAAACAGAATATTGGTTTGATACCAACTCACAAGAACTATACCAACTGCCATCCATACCAAGAGATTTACGACGACTAGCAACGATATGATTGCAATAGAAGGGAAAGGCAAGCGCTTCAATACTGGAATCTTTGCATGATAGTGTTTGCCTTTACTTTTGAACCGGAGATAACTGGCGTTCTTGTTGCCCTCGTGCGCTGAGCCGGTCATCAAGGGATCGGCTTGGGAAGACATTACTGCTTCCTGGAGGTGACACAGCAACCCCTTCGACGTGGTTTTTCTTTGGAAGGAAAGGAATAAAGAAGAAAATTACAATATACAGATATGACTTGAGGTCCCGCACTTATCAACCAGGTGGGGCATGTGTGGGCGGCGGCCCGCTGGCGAATCTGGGGCGCGCCGCTTTGCTTCAATGACAGTTTCCATCGAGCAACAAGAAGTCGTCAGGCTGACATATTCATTATTTCATGAAAGCGACTTGTAAGAAACTATGGGATAGAGAGTCCGGTAAGTCATCTTCAATCCTGGTATTTACTCAGACAGATGCTTGCGTTCGTCCCGCCAAATCCAAAGCTGTTGGACAAAGCAACATTTACATTGCAGTCCTGAGCTGTGTTTGGGACATAGTTGCAGTCGAAGTCGGTTGCAGGATCACCGGCTTGTTCGAGGTTCAAAGTTGGTGGTAGAATATTCTGTGCTTGGTCAGTTTGTTTCAATCCGAGCTTCGGGGCTGGTACATACATTCTGTAATGCCAGAACAGTGAATATGGTCTCTACGGCTCCAGCGGCTCCAAGTAAGTGGCCTACTGCACCTTTGGTACTGCTGATATTGACCTCGTCAGCGCTCGCGTATCCTTCTTCGCCGAGTAGTAATGTCTTGATAGCACGATTCTCGGCGGCATCACCAAGTACGGTCGAAGTAGCATGAGCATTCACATAATCGACACTCCCAGGTTTGATGCCGGCTTGCTTTAACGCTCGCTTCATGGCGAGATATGGGCCCTGACCATCTTCTCGGGGAGCCGTCATATGGTGTGCATCAGACGAGAGACCATAGCCCTTGACTTCAGCATAAATGAAAGCTCCACGTGCTTTTGCGTGCTCCAATTCCTGGATGACGAGTATGGTTAGAACATATCGCGCCATAACATGATGTGTATACAAGACTTACTTCGAGTACCACAACACCGGCTCCTTCGCCAATCACGAAACCCGCTCTCGATCTGTCGAATGGCCTCGAAGCCTCCCTGGGGTTGTCGTTCCAGTCTGTGGCTAAGCTTCTGGCTCGAGCAAAACCGGCGACGGCGAGCGGATGAATGCAAGACTCCGCACCCCCAGCAACCATGACATCTGCATCTCCAAAGGTGATCATACGGGCGGCATCGCCAATGGCATGGACTCCTGTTGTACAGGCCGTTGTCGCTGCGTGGTTAGGGCCCTCCAACCGTTAGTCCAAGAGGTCTGTCGGCGCTGTAGAAAGGTCACACGTACCTTGAACCCGTGTTTCATAGAAATGTGACCTGCGGCCAGATTGATCAGGAGTCTCGGCACGAATAGTGGCGACACTTTCTTGTAACCCTGATAGTGTGTCAGTATCTTGTGATCGAGTAGGCCGTTAGATTCGACTTGCGCCTTTTTCAAATTCAACTGCCGTATTGTAGGCATCGTCCAGGCTGCCTATACCAGAGCCAATATAGACACCCTGCAAGCAAATCAGCATCACCTTCTGTTATGTTACTGATGCTGCCAACGTACTGTTGCTTGAAGATCTTCTTCGGTTTGAGGTATCCAGTTTGCGTCTTGCAGAGCTTCTTCCGCCGAAGCCATGGCATACTGTGCAAACAATGCCATCTTCCGGTCATCCTGATTCTAAGGTCAATATATTGTCGAAGGGGTATGAATCGTGCGTTGCTCACACCCGGCTGTAACCATTCTTTGGGATTCCAGCCACCATCCACTCTCAAACCAAGAGGGATGACACCCGCAACCTGCGATGGTAGAGAGGCAAATTTTGTATCTCTGTTCCTGATGTTCACTATCCCACAGTGGCCATCGATCAGTCGCTTCCAAGTCGGTCGAATGCCTGGAGGTTCAATGAGTCTTGCGCCACGAACAAACGATGGTCTTGTTGAACCTACCCACTGCGAGTGGAGTAACGGCTCCCAGGCCTGTTATTACTACCCTTCGCATTGCATTTTGCATTGGTCAATGTTGACCAAAACATGTGCCTCCAGTAAAAGCGAGAATGCTTCGGCACAGGCACGTCTGCACGGGCCAGATGTGCATGTTTGTACATAATAGCACAAAACCGCGTTTTCTGGTCCAACCACCTTGAGGAATATACATGTGGCTTTCAGTTGTAAACAATGATGCTGACACGGAAAAAGTGATCGGCCAATACGGATTGCTTGAGTGCATTGAGAGAAGACGATTCTCATGTCGAGAGATCTAGTGTAATTTGTGCTTACATGGCCAAATGACAAATGTTAGGTATCATTCGAGCTAACACGATCTTATTCGTAAGGCAATATCAAAACACTTTTTCCCGATTCCAAACTCCGAGAGACCTGACCCAAAGCTTTTGGCTTTTAATTTATCCTATGCTGATGCTGCTTCTCTTCAAAAGAGACTGTTCCATGACCTTGTATCCGTCGTAAATTCGTATAATTAAAACCAATATGCAAAACAGAAAAGCAGAGATTTGAGCATATTACTCGTGTCTGGGAGGAGCCTGCATGGCCTCGTGGAAGAAGAGTTGTCGAAGGCTGCCCTTACTGGGTGAAGTGCCAGACATGTAATCCTTGTTGCCATAACTCATCTCTCCCTCGACGACACGGAAAGCAGTGCTGGTACTTGCGCCACTGCGAAGAGAAGCGGTCTGGTGGCTGAGGTCGGTCGATGCTGTCAGTGACTCTGTGTTGACGACCGGCGTCACGAGATCAACCGAGAGAGAGCTAAAGGATGCACTATATGGATTTTTGCGACCAGGAAGTGGGCGTGTAGACAGATATGAGCCGACGGTACTAATAAGCGACGTTGGAGTGAGTGACAATGATGGTGTGTACGGATCATAGCTCGCACGACGAGGGCTGTGGTCGCCAGAGTTATGGCGGTAGTGTGAGAGGTAGCGTGAACCATCGCTCTCACTACGGCGATATGTAGGTTGTTCCTCGCTGGCAGACAGGTCAAAGCTGTCGTCCGAGAAGGCCAAGGATGGTGGGCGAACAACGGTCGGTGATCGCATGGGAAGGATATCGTGCTGGTGGTCATCGAAGAAATACGAGCTTCGAGGGGTGGTTGGCTGCGGCGAGGGTTCTGACGGCAAGATTGAATGGCTGAGAGGCTTGTTGTGGTCCTTTCGGCGACAGCTCTCTGAGCAGTACAGAATCGCGTTGCAGGCAGGCGTGAGGATCTGCTTCTCGCAAGTAGCACTAAGATGGATTAGTAAAGCGAGGAGAGCATACAACGAGCATGTGTGCTCACCAGAACTGGGGAAGACCAGCCATATCTTCGTCCTCTGCAGCGATAGCTGTGTCTGTCTTGTGATGGCTCTTGCTAGAGCTAATAATGGTCTTTGTGCAAGCGGGACTCTTCTTGGAATGACCCGAGTGGCTATTCTTGCGAGGACCCGGGACAGGAGGTTTTAGCGTGCGGATATGCGTAGGTGCAGCTCGGCGAGTGTTGGACGTCTGATTGCGCGCATTTTGTTGCGGCGGAGGACTCATCTTTATCAGACAAGGACAGGAGCGCGTTTTATGGTAAAACGAATGTGGTTGACATGCAAAGCCGCGGGTATGCGAGGTCCAAGCAACAGCGGTCACAGCACTGAACACAGACAGGGCGCGCCTTGCTGGGAGGTGTGCGTCCTTATCTAGCTATGTAAAGGCTGGAGATAGGTGTTGCCCAAATATAACTGTCGTTGAATGTGTCAGAACGGGCTCCCTGAATCGGCATGACGGCTTTGCAGAGCATCGGAAACGCGGCTGAACAGATCGCACTCCAGCTGCTCGATTCTCGACAACAAGCAAATCTCTTTCTTCGGCCGGACAGAAACAAGAAAACAGGTGTCGAACGTAATGCGTACCGGTCGTGGATGGATGCTGCTGCTGCTGCAGCGGTGAGGCTTTTCTATCAAAGAAAGCGAGGGTCTTCGCCAATAAGGGCTGCCAATAAAAGGCGTCGATCCGGGACAACACAAGTACTTGCTGCAGGTACAGCAGGGCGTTTTCAAGGAGGAGATGAGGACTGATAATACAGCTATCTGTATTTCACAAGTTCGGAGGAGAAGAGTAGGCGGGCTCGGTCCGCAGAAGTAGTTTCGAGCAGTCTTGTCCGCGTACGACGGTGGAAGACAAAACGGGCTATTACTTGTGACCCCCCTTGGCTCGTCAACCTCTGCCTTTGAGAAGTGGAGCAATTCGCAATTTTGGTCGGATTGACGCATGACATGCTTTGGCCAAGACGCTGGGTTTGTCCGCACTTGGCCTTTCGGCAAAACTCGTGGTCCAGACTGCTGCGCCGTTTCGTCCACTCCAGGAGGGAGTACTACCCGCGTGCTAACTTCATTTGAGACTACAAGAAGACCGATATTAACCGACTGCGTTGTTGTCAACTACGCGCTCCTCAAAACTCGGACACGGAGCGTTGTCTTCCTCATGCATCGCGTCTATCATGCTCGGTATGGCATCACCGAGCAGAGTGTGTACACGTTCTTTGTCCTCTGCGTCCAGTACTATGCCAACCAGGGCCTTGTTGCCGAATGCTGCTCGCCCATGAATCACCAGACAATGAACGTTTTTCTGCATTTGGGCACGAGGCCGTGTGTAAGCATCGACTTCAGGTTTCGCGTTGCTTGACTCGCAAGTCATAACGCAGTCATAGCCGCCGGCCGGAAGAACAGGGAGTCTCTTCCTGCGCTCCGTGAGCCTTCCTCTTTGTTCATAACTTGCTCGTTCCTTTGTTTCCCCGTAACGTTGGCCAGTTGCAGAGTTCCTGCTTGTTATCCACATTGCTCCACGACCCACAATATTCTCCCGTACTCGTCAGCTCCGGCCTCCAGAATATACCCCACCAGGGTGCCACGGTTATGGAGAACCTGTGTGAACACTGGAACACAACCATACAACCTTTGCTTCAAGTCACCTGCTACAATACCTACCTTGACCTTGAGCTCTACAAGTCTTTTTGGTATTATGAACGAGAGTTGATGCGTGATCCATTACCGCTTTCGACCACGTCGATCAGAGCCTGCAAGGCCGAATTGGGCAATGCATCTAGTTCTGGTCGTGCCAGACCTTGTCCAGAGCGTGGGTGGAGGTTTGGAGGACCGAGATGACCGGACTTCTCTCCATATCGCTCCATGGCTGTGCAGTTTCAGTAATTTTGGAAAATGTCTAGTTGTCCAAGAATAGAGCATAGATATGTTTGAATTCTCTTTACCCCTTGGTGACATCAACGAGGACACGACGCAAAACGAATGACTTGCAAACACACGATCGATAACCTTTCCACATAGCTCGGCCCGATCAGATCAACGTCATGCAGGCATACATGCCCCAGGATCCCAACATCCGATCTTCGCACCGTCGAACGGCTTTCGTACCTGCCAAGCGTGTGATCAGGAGGCTTTACAAGTCATGCGAAGTCGTCTCATCGTCTCGTCAGGTACAAGACGGGCTGCATGTGTGACTTGAATTGACACGTTGGATACTCCCATATGAGCAAACGAGACGATATCCCCGTAAACCTTCTCCTTTCCAAACTCACAAGAGTGCGTTCCAACCCGTAAGCTCAACTGCCAAACAGCGCGGCACGGCTGGATCACAACCCTCAGCGCTGGTGAAGCGAAGAAGTTATGGAGGAGTTGACAGTTTGCTATGATGGTCAACTTCTGTACAATGACTTAATGATGAGCGTCTTTACGCATTAAGATTGCTTCGGTGTGTGGCCTCGTGATATGAAAACCTTGCTGCTAGGGAATCCAAGCACGACATCGACGGTACACCTTTCCTGCTTGCCAAAGTAAAGGAATCTGAGCAGGTACTCCGAGAGATAATACAAGAGCGATACTGATGGACAAAACAATGCGACGAAAGGAAAACAAAACGTACAGCAGCAGGGATTCCCACGTGGTCACCCACCGTAGTACTAATCTGCCGTTCAACTGCTTATGTATGGCAGAGCGGACGGGATGCCCAGTGCTCAGCTGACTGTGGCCGTACGTGCTTGACGTCTTGCTTACATCAGTTATATATTATGTTTCAGAGGTCAAGTCGTCACCCAGAGTCAATACTCTTTCTCGGTTTGTATAAACCTGTACTTGATTCCACCGTATAACCTGCGCTTTCCGTTCGAGAATATTGTAGCAATATGCGCTAATGCCGGTGTTGTCTAAGCATTTGTCTTTCCACACACGATATCTTCTGACGGACTCAAAAAACTACCACGGTTTCGAAAGGCCCACAATGCTAGCCTTGATTGCGATAAGTACAAAGACCCAAATTTTCACTCTCACCTTAACTCATTCGACATCTTTCCAGCTATTGAGATACAATTTGTGTGGTATTAAGCGCATGTGCACCATTTGCTTGGGTGACCCTGCTCACAAGATGTGGTTGTGGGGCCGACCCTGTCGTATCATGACCCAATTCTCTCTACCAAGAAAGCATGTCTCCAGTTCTAATGCAATATGTGGTCTGATTAGACTGAAGTATGCTGTTGGAATATCGAGATCGACCTGGATCTTGGAGGAGGCCGCTCTTGCAGCATATGTTGTCTCTTCCATACGCATTACCGTAATCCTGAGATGAGGATGGGCAAGCCGATTGACAATCACAAATCAGATTAGTAACCAGCAGACAGTCAGGTTCGATGGTCTGACGACATGGCAGACAAGAAATGTGGAAACGAATGATGCATGAATCATAAGTCATGTATACGATATCAACATATAAGCATTACGTTACATACAACATATACGATATGCATAAGAGCGACCGTATAACTCCAGGCTCTGCAACTGGGAGCAATCAGACGATGGCATTGGGGTGTTCAGCACGACGGCGAGCTGTTCCCAGACCACTGACCGCAAGCTCTTGATTGGTTCCCAACCACGGCTTCTTAGCCTCGCCTAGCACACCCTCAGTACCATAGTAAACAAAGTGGCCGAGGATGATGAGAACGAAGGCGATAGGGTAGAGGTAGTGGATGTGGTAACCCAAGACTTGAGTGCCGACGACGATACCCCAAAATGTGCCTGTCAAAAGACCAATGTTGAAGAAAGCGGCGCTGCTCATGCGGAAGACAATTGGTGCCAAAGAGTAGAAAATAAACAGTAACAAAGTGTAGCCGACAATGTACCCAATGATTTGCCCGTCCCAATGTGCTGTCTGAATAGAGTGACGATCAAAGATGGCAGCCTGTACACCGTTGATGAACATTCCCCAGAAGGCGAGTTGACCAATGACTTCGTACATGGGTCGTTTCGAGACCAAAAACTCTTCGAATGTGTTGCTGAAACCGTATAGAGTCTGAGCGAGCAGGCAGAAGAGATCTCCCTTGAGAGCGTTTGCAGGAGCGTAGTCGTTGCTCCCTGTGATGTAATCGGACGCGATGAGGAGTGCAAAGCCTCCGCATGCAAGCACGATGCCTCCATACTGTGCGAGGTGATAGCGGACCTTGAGGATGACCAGCGAAATGACAACTACCACGATGACGGTCCAGAAGCTGAAAAGTTGTGCGGACAGAATGTTTGTGTACTTGTATGCAAGCACAATAAAGTAGTTGCCCTCAACATCAAAGAAAGCCAGAATGAAGAATCTCCAGCCATCTTTCACAACCATCTTGGCCCATTTCGAGAAGCCGTACTTGTAGATGGTGAAGGAAGTGTATACCAAGTTGAGCAAGACATAATTGAAGAAGGTTTGGAAGGCCGGTATACTCGTGCCTCGATTAGTGATCAAAGTTGTGAGGGTGTTTGTTCCAGTTTGGGCCAACGCGATGATTTGAGTAAGCAACAATACCACCCAGAAGTCCTTTGTCCTGAGGTATGCAAACCTCGTTCTTCTCGCGCCCTCTCTTTCTTCGTACTCGTGTACGGCTCCTGTATCATCGAGGACTTCTGGGGCGCCGTGAAGTCTGCCGTCAATGCTCGAGCTGGGCGTCGAAGGTTCGGGCGTGGTGGTGGTTCCTTTGGTCTTTACAGTGATACGCTCTACTGGAGCTTCGATTTCGATAGTGTCGTTGGCCTGGACGACTTCGCGTTGCTGTCGCTCATCCTGGTGGTTCATGCTGACAATGCTCGGCGCACGCGGCTGACTCGTTTGACGGAGGGCGAGGAATCGATCGTATAGACGCCAGAAGGGGCCGCAACAGCCAGCCTGGTCACCTAACGTCCGTCTAGTAGTGTTGGTCGCAAAAGACTGCTAGCAATTCTGATGCCCAAGCAACTCCGACCGACTTTTTTTTTTCTGTAGAAGGAAGGCAAAGATCCGGCCATTTGAGAAGGTGTCATGGGCCAATCCGATTGGTTCAACATGATGCTTCTATCGCCAAGCGAGGTCCAGACTCGTGCAAAATTGATCAACAGATCCAACACGCGAAAGACGCGCTGCCACACGTGCCGTGTTCTTTGAGCCTCAAGATCATTCGGCGGGTTTCACTCCGGTGCGCTGATCAGCAACTCACCGAGTAGGGCTCGTACTGTAGCAATTGTGCAGGCAGGCCTGCATCGAGACTGATTCCACGCCTCGCTTCGGCCATGGTCGCTACAATCTCTTCCACTCAGGGGCGCAGATAGCGGCAGGTCCGAACCCCAGCACGCTCGGCCTTTCTTTTCCACCAAAGTGGTCAATGGTCACTGTTCACACGCTGGCAACAATGATAACACGGTCCGCCCCCGTTGAGCGAGCTTCCAGGGATAGCCGTTTGCACAGCTCGGGCTGAGGCAGCATTGACGGAAGAGGCTGGAGCTGAACGTCGCGGACCTGCAGCATAAACCTGTATCACCGAGCCGAGCCTGTGAACCAAATCCTCTTGCTTCTTGCTTTATTGACAGGACCTTGGATTCATGCGCCCAGCACGTGTTTTGCTGAGGGAAGAAAATGTAGGGAGATCCCAACAGCCCGCCCTATCGATCATCCATCTTCCGATAACAAAGACTTGTGAATCCTCCGCGCTCGCTTCCTGAAACCTAAAACACGAATGCTTCAATAGTGTCCTCTGTACCTGTGGTAGAGTGGAAGCCCATATATAAGCACACAAGAGTTTACTCTGTATCTGCATGTGAAGAACGATGAACATGCTTTAGTGTATGAGAAAAAACAAACAATCGAAACAATAGTGAAATCGTAATTGCATGTATCGTCTTCGCTTCGTGTAGTCGCTGGGTGCCTGCAGCACCCCTGCATTCCAAAAACACATCAAAGCATAAACCCCAGACCCATAAACAACTGTCGCTAAGTGTAACAGGTCCAACTCCTGAACCGAATCCTATTCGTTCAACAAAGATCCAATAAGAGTAGAATAGAAAACATAGGAGAATCGTAAAAAGCGTTTTCCTCTGAGTGGAGGAGTCATTGCGCTCATCGTAGACGGCTTTCGTTTGCGACTTGCGATTTCGACAAGATGCCCATGGCATGGCTGGCGATGGTGAGCCTCAGGAGTACTCTCAGTGAGCAGCAACAGAACTGCTGCCTCTCTTCAGGAACGAAAATCGTTTTTCCTTCTTGACTATGACAGGTGCTGGCACAGAAGCTTCATTGGTTTCAGACGTGGGTGGCTTGTTGTGTCCAAAATATTTGCGTTGAGGCTGTGGTTGCTCCACGGGCATCTGATTGACTTTGTGACCGGGATGAATCTCCTGAGCGGATGCGTAGGCAACCGCCGATGATCTGAGTTCAATTTGACCACCTGCAGGATGGTTAGTCTAGGTGAACAGAAACGAATTTATGATGGCAGGACTTACTGCTTGAGCCCGTAGGAGAACTGTTTTCACTCTCTGCGGGTGATGACTCGGCGGATGATTCTGAAGATGGGTCAGTTGGGGAAGGGTAATGAGCATAAAGAAAAACTTACCAACACTAGACAAAGGACTTTTACCTAGCGAGCTTCGAGTGGAACCACGAGGAGAGCGTGATGCCTTGGGTCTGTTGGCCAAGAGTGCAGCTGCAAAAACGGGCTCCTGATCACGATCATTGGACTCCATGACCTTCTCGAGTCCTTGATAGCTTGGGTTGCGCGAGATGGCAGCCGACTTCAACGATGAGCCTGTTGATCTTAGAGGCATCGAGAAACCTTGGGAGGCCGGTGTGAAGTCCAGAGACGATTCGCTATTGGCCCTGTTGAATCCTGGTCTGCTGTTGGATCTTGTGGTGGTAGTGTGAGAGGTAGAAGGACGAGTAGAATAGTCGCTGCCGATTCTGCTGAGGCGAGCTTTGTTTTGGTATGCAATCTCTTCGGATTTCCAGCCTCCAGGTGAACTGGTCATGGCATCGGTAGCGGCATGAGTAGGAACGTGCTTGTAAGGAACAGTAGCAACAGGCTTAGTATCCTGTTCGTCTGTCTTTGCCTTGTGGTCGTCCGCAGCCTTTTTGGCACCCTTGAGCTTTGAGATGATGGACATTGTGGTCGAGTATGATGACTGTAAAATGGGAGCTGATTGGGTTTTGCTGAGAGGATGGAAGGTGTTGCAGTGTCCCCACGTCCCTGTATCGGAAGCAGATCGTAATTAGGACAGGAAGAATAGTTCACTAGAAGGCAACGCTCGAGGAGCAGTGGGACAGCGGCCTTTTGATTACTTCACAGAACGGATCCGCGAAGAGGTTCCCGAGCTCAGCCAGGGACCCTGATTGCACACTCTGAATCTAGCGTGGCGCCAAAAATAAAGTATTCGACGGACAAGGTCAAAACGCACGGAAGGTTGGCGATCCACTGCGTAGGCAACGGCCAAGAACATGCCTCCAATGGCTAGCTTTATAGCCAGGGGTGGCAGATGCCGGAACATACAATATGCTAGGGTCATTGGGGAGACCTCGACTTGGTAATAATCAGGTCTCGTTAAGATTGGCTCAAGCTCATGTATCCGCTCAATCGGGACAGAACGATTGCATGTACATGAAATGGAGCGCCTGGTTTTCTTAGTATGCAGGATACCTTGTTCTGCACGATACAGGACTGACACGATACACGTGCATTGTCGGGCTTCACAATTCCGCGGCGTTCATCGGTATGCCGTTTGTTCCACACCTGTGGTAGAAGGTGATGGCTAGAAAATTAAACCAACTTCATGACGATCTTACAGTTGGATCTGAGTCGCATCCGAGACACAGAAACTGCTCCGCCTGTAAGCTGTGAAGCACTACTGAAGCAGTAGTCTCGGCATGATGAAGGATGGCTGAAACAGTGTAATTCTTATCACCAGGTTCGGCTGGAGACGAAAGGCAACCGAGCCTTGGGCTGTCGAACTCCCGGACGTGCCGTTGACTTCCAGGTTGTCCGCATCAGGAAGCACGAGAAGAGCGTGCACAGACGATAACGGATCTAGGAACGGCGGACGTGATCAGAGTTTGACAGATACTGTGGCGCTTGTGAAACCGGCGCATGCTAGACTTGAGAAGAACGCTAGCGGTTCTGTGAATCGTATTCACGTGTACAACAGCTGGAGCTGGCTTTGGAGCTGAAGACGCCGAGAGCTGTGAAAGGAGGGGTGGAACAGTAATCGCAAGAGTCCAGGTGGGAAGGCCGTTCGCTGTGCCTCTCTCAACAAGCACGACCGAAAGTGTTTTGTGAGGAGGCCATCTATCAATAGTTCGTACCTTAGCATGTACTCGGCAACTTGCATGAACTCCGTCATTATGCAGACGTCCCTTAGTAACATTACAGGGTGTGCCTGCAGCTGATGGATAGCGTGTGGCTTGCAGACTGCCTATTTCGACCTTGGTAACACTCGCCATTTGCTGTAATCCTTGAATATGCAGACGCACGGATGTGCGCGCTATCCATCGGACGTGCAAATACCCTGTATTGCTCCTGTCCTTGATGCAGAGACACTTGGCGAGCGCGAGATTGCCTACATCAACGCCCAAACAATCGGATTGCCGTCGCTCACCGGCGGGCAACGTACCGAGGCCTATCTGGAGATGGAAATCCAAATCTCACACAAGGCAAAGGTTTGGTGCCAACGAATAGAGGAGCCTCTCTTTGAGGGCGCAGCCAGTGGCACTTTGGACGAATCGATATTCATGGGGTCATGGCTGTCGCAAGTACTTATCTCTATGGTATGGCTTACGGCTGGCGTCACGATGTGGAAGTCTGGCCTGGCCCTACCCAACGGGTTTCTTGTCCGGTATGCTGGGCGAGACCTTGGGGATGAGACACAAACGAGGAATACCAGCACTGTAAACGTGGAGAAGGCTCGACGTTGTCGTTTCGTCGTGGTCGTGGTCGTGGTCGTGGTCGTGGTTGTTGTCACGATGTAGGGCTATCACACATGGCTGCTTCAGGTAGAGCGAGACCGCAGCCACAAGCTGAGACATGGAGCGAGTTCGGTTGTATGGAGTGCCGAGTATCGCCAACCCGATGGAGGCTGCGGGGTATGTACAGCACAAAAGCAACAACAGCCAGGTCAAGACGAGCAAGAGTGCTTGACCATCGACGAGAGATCGGAAGACGGGCTGCGTGTCTCAGTAACAGCAGTAAGAAGATTGGATTTGCTAGTGTGCAGATGGTATGTATCTCCAATGACTCGAAACAAACTCTGCGTCTGCAGGACAGAGCGGCATGTCGACGATCGTGGATCGGACTTGTTCTGCAGACGGCCCTTGGCCCATGGGGAGAAACACACTTCACTCCACTCAAAGGAAAAGCTTCAAGCATCCGAGCGAGGGGTAGAGGATTGGAAGAGAAACCTAAGAGCGTTACAGATCACGTGCAACGGTGGAAATAGAAGTAGCCATGACGTGTTGAGGGTTTCGGATCGAGCCCGAGGACCGAACGACGAGAGCAGTGATGCTTGTACATTGGGTATATGGCGCTGGAGGCCAAGAGGGATGGGGGGAGGGGTTAATAACTTACAGTATGACCTGAAGGAATAAAAGCATTAGATAGTCGTGTGAACGCGCGAGTGCTTGTCGAGTTGGCGAACGGGCTAAGAGGGCTGGCAAAGACGACTTCTTGCGCAACACAGGAGGAGTCCGTGCTCCGGATTCTGGGACTGGACCTGGGCTCGACAACCTGAAGCGCATCTCGGATGCTGCATGCTACACACGACCGCCCACGCAGCACCCGCATCTCAACGACCAGCCCGACACACGCGCTTGCTTGCTCAGAGCCATCGGCGCGTCCGACTGGCTTCCTCGGAGACGCCCACGCGCACGCCATTGCCGCTATCCGCCGCGCATCGCCATCATTTGCATCGTCAGCCTCATCATCGCTATACACGCCCACGCAGTCCATTCACACACACAGCACGCGTCGCGTCTTTCGGACACGACACGACATACACAGCAGACGAGCTTGAAACATCACACGAGACACGCGACCAGCGAGCCCCCTCGGGCTGTGGAGTCAGGCAGTGCGCAGCATCTAATTGATGATGGCACTTGCCGCTCCTCCGCTCAATGATCGCAAGCGCGTCAAGGTCTACGAGCTCAAGAACAACGACTGGTATGACCGCGGCACTGGCTTCTGCGCCGGTCAGGTCCTGGCCAACGACGAAGCCCGCATCTTTGTCCAGTCCGAAGACGACGCCCAGCGCATGCTGCTGGAAACGAGAATTTCGCGCGACGATGGATATCAGAGACAACAGGGTACACGCACTCGGTCCAACAAAGCACGCAGACACAAGCTGATGCAAGCAATGCGCAGACACACTGATAGTATGGACCGAGCCAAGCGGCATTGACATGGCCTTGAGCTTTCAGGAGGCAGACGGATGTGCCCAGATTTGGTGAGTCCGAGTCGGTCTTTGGCGCCACAAGCAGGACAGGATTGACATGGATGGCGCGCCAGGGAATTCATCAGTGAGATACAGCAGCGCATGCTCGCAATGCACCCCAACGAATACGACGGTCTGTCCGACGAGCTTGTCGACGGCCAGGGTCTGCTGCTGCCCATGCCCGAGCTAGCCAACCTGCACCAGGTACAAGAGACGATGCGCGCAGCCAGCCAGACAACCCATGGGCGTGATGCTCTAGTCAAGTTTGTCATGGCTCCCGAAACGCAGTACCTCTCCAAGCTTCTGCCGCTGGTCGAGCTTGCCGAACACGTCGAGGACATTCAAGCTCTGCACCGCCTGTGCACCATCATGAAGACGCTCATTCTGCTCAACGACACATCCATCATAGAGTTGACTGTTTCGGATCATGCCATTCTGGGCGTTGTGGGTGCCTTGGAGTACGATCCAGATTTCCCCAGTCACAAGGCCAACCACCGTCACTACCTGGCCGACGAGTCGCGTTTCAAGGAAGTTGTTGCTATTGACAATCCCGTTATCAAGAACAAAATCCACGCCACATATCGCCTGCAATATCTCAAGGATGTAGTGCTGGCCCGTATTCTCGACGACCCTACCTTCACCGTCCTCAACTCTCTTATATTCTACAACCAGGTCGACATTGTTAACCACATCCAGTCTAGCAAGGATTTCATCCAGGAACTTTTTACCATCTTCACAACTCCTGACTCCGACGATCAACGCAAGAAGGACGCTGTGCACTTCATTCAGACGTGCTGCTCCGTCGCCAAAAGCATTCAAGCACAGTCGCGCGCTCATCTTTTCCAAAATTTCATTCATGGCGGTCTCTTGGATGTAGTCACATATGCTTTGCGTCACCGCCATGCCTCTGTACGTGTTGCTGGCACCGACATTCTCGTTGCACTCATCGATCATGATCCAGTCATGATGCGTTCTCACATTTTCCGTTCTATCAACCAAAAGACCAAACCATTGACAGACACACTAATCGAGCTGTTGCTTGTCGAGGTCGACCTGGGTGTCAAAGCCCAAATGGCAGATGCGATCAAAGTCCTTTTGGATCCTCATGCCAGCTCGACTTCCATGGATATGCTAGGCAGAACCAACGGGGATTTCATGGCAAAGATGAGGGGTGCAAATCCTAATTCCAGCGCCCAAATGGAAAGCTTCGTGGACAACTTTTACAACGAAGGTGCCAAACGACTTTTCCAGCCCCTAAAGGACCTTGAGCACAGCCAAAATTGTCAGTGCATGAAGCCTCTCGAGACGACCCGATTGCTAACAATACACTTTGTAGTACACACTATATCTGTACAGGAAGCTTCTCTTTTCGTCCATTTGGTCGAAATATTATGTTTCTTCATTCGTCAACATAATTTCCGAAGTAAATATTACATTCTTGCTGAAAACTTACATTGCCGTGTCGCCCAGCTGCTATCTTGCCCTCAGAAGCATCTGAAGCTGAGTATGTTCCCGCTGATATGGCTCCGTTGGGGATCTTGATGCTGACAGATTCTAGCGGCCCTCAAGTGGTTCCGAACATGTGTTGCCCTCAATGACGAACATCACAACAAAGACTTGATCACCAAAGGGGTATTTGACCCGATTCTCGACATTGTCTACCAGACAATGCCCCGGGACAATCTTCTCAACTCGGCCTGTCTCGAGCTATTCGAGTTCATTAAGCGCGAGAACCTCAAGCAACTGGTCATACCACTGGTCGAGGGCTATCGAGAGAAGTTGCTTGGTATTACCTATGTCAACACATTTGGGGCCCTCGTACTGAAGTACGAGCAAATACAGAGCGGATTCAATCCTGATGAAACCAGCTTCTCAACCCAGGGCGGCGAGACGCCGAACCGGAGTCTTGTTGCTGGTGGCCAGCGCTGGCAAGGACTCAAAGATGCTGACGCGGAAGAGGAAGCCTATTTCAATGCCACTTCAGATGACGAGACTGAAGACGAAGGTGCAGCTTCGCTACCAGAGACCGTTGCTGCCAAGACTCCTGAAGTCGGTCCTCCGATGCGACCACTAGTGTCTTACCCGGAAGATGAGGACGAAGATGCAATGGAACTTCTTGCAGCATCACCAGGCACACCTGCTGAAAAGAAAGAGCTCAGCATCGAGTCGACGACGCCCGAGACACTGGGTTCGCCTCTGTCAACCGTGCCAGAGAAACGAAGACGAGAAGACGACGATGAAGATGATTTGGAAAAGTTGGCAGGCGCGATCCCGGCCAAGCGTCGCAGCTCAGTCAGCAGCATAGGCAGCGTGCGGAGCGACATGTCGGCCGCAAACTTGGATTCACCCACCAGCAGCCAGCAACAAAACGGTACGCATCCGCTAAGAAGAAAAGGAAGCTTGCGAAGCAAGGAAGACAGTCCAGGACCCCAAAAGGGAATCAGCATTGGTTCCATCTCGCTTTCCCTGGCAGGGAAGACGAGTAACGAAGAAGGAGGTGGACAATGAAAGTGTTCGGAGAAGGTCCTATTGGCCGCCTTGATACGATCTTTCCTGCTCTATGCTCCAAATTCCATAATCAGACAATCACGACATTTGACGAGGCGTTTGATTTTGTTACTGGACTACTATGAGATAGATGCAACAGGTGCTGATACCATGTAACGACTGCCAGTAGTGACATTCTGCATCTTGTCCTTGGATAGTCAATTTCCCGTCTCGCTCTACGACAGCCAGAGCCAAATAGCGACACGACGCTCAGAAGCAAAGGGAATCAGAGATAAGTGTAACTTGATTGTAGGACGTTATGCTACTGTCTCTTCTTAAAAGGCCAGGTTGTAGCCGGTCAAGCCAGCATTGACAAACAAACCAAGCTGAGCGAGCCAGAAGAAGGCGCCGGCCAATCTGCCCTTGCCGTTCTCCTTGTTCTGTGCAGTGTATCCAACAGCGTAAACGATTCTGCCGAGCGACCAGACAAGACCGAAAGCCGAGCTGAGCAGAGGGTAGCGGAGGCCACCGACGAGCAGAGTGGTCAGGGCCATGTAGTGGTTCTCGAGGAAGTTCCCGTGGGCGCGCTGAGCGCAGTTGAAGAGGTATAGCTTTTGCTTCTGCTCGGCCGATGCGGCGGACATCTGTGCGGAATCGGCGTAGGGGGTAGGGTAGCCCAGGCCGGCGGCCTTGCGGAAGGAGGAGCATCTCATGCCATGCCAGGTGCCCAGGAAGCAGGTGCCGACGGCAGTGAGGACGACGTAGCTATACGAGTGATCAGTCAACAAGTCCCTCCAAGCACGCAATCGCCCATGCAGGAACGAGGCGGTCGGCTCGCAGGATTGGCGCTTACCCATATTCTGGGGTGACGTTGAGAGCAAACATTTTGGTGTCTTTTGATGAATTGGTTTGAAAATTGTCCAAATATGAAAATGCAAGAGTGTTTTGTAAAGGTCGCTGAAGCAGCTGCCTTTCCATGTTCCCCAAACCGGCCCTCGGATGACTTCATCACCGAGCTCTTTCTGCTTGCTAAGCACCCTTTTAACGTCCACACATTTCCGTGTCCGTCTCACTACCATTATGTTTCACGACTTTTTCGTTGATATATTGAGTCTTTCCTTGTCAGCATAGGCACACAATCACTTTGATTTATCCCAAAGTTTAGGCTTGACCCACGTCAAAGAGGGGCATGCAATGGGTTTGGTTCTGTGCTCTATGAGATACATCTAGAGCTTAGATTCTTGCAACATTGCTACAGCTTGTGCTGAATGGTATCACCTCGCCCTGGGGTATTTTCCTCTTCTGATCTCCTCTTGCAGACTCTCACTCTGACTCGGCAGAGGTGCCCTCCTCCTGTTCTGTCCCTGTAAATCGAGAGGTGCGTTACCCGGTGGGAAACCTGGGAATCCTGGAGGAGGCATAGGTGGAGCTCCAGCAAAGCCTGGAAAAGGCATTGGGGGTGGTGGAAGGCCTTGCCCACCAGTGAATCCAGGCGGTGGAGGCGGTGGAAATCCTTGCTGTGCACCTGGTGGAGGCATAGGAGGGAGTTGTCCACCGAACATTTGCTTGAGTTTCTCCATGTCCATGTTCCCAGGTAGTGGCGGTGGTGCGCCGCCATGCGGTAACGAGAATGGCAGGCCTTGGGCTCCAAGCATCGGTGGCCCACTGGGAAAAGGTAGCCCGTTGCCGCCCATACCTGGCATGAGTAATGACTGTGCTCCTCCAGTACTTGTTCCATCTGGGAACGCTGGTCTTGGTGCAGAAATACCAGGAAGACCAGCAAGGCCAGGCAGCATGTTCTGTCGGGCCGGCATCTGTTGATCGACAAGACCATCTGCCTCATCCTCAAGTTCCTCCTCCTCATCTCTAGCTGTACGGTCTGTTGCACGCTTCCACGTCCCTTGGGCTTCTGCTGCTGTCTGACCAATATGCCAGCGATCGTCCTTGTACGTGCCGTCTCCGGGTCTCGGCCGTGACCAGAATCTCGTTGCTCTGTCGTTGGATCCAGAAGCCAGAATGTGACCAAGAGGGTGCCAGTCAAGACTCCAAATGGCAAAGTCGTGGGCGTAGGAGACGCGATGTGCGGGATATATAGTTTGAGCAGGCGCGTCTGAATTCTCTGGCGCGTCGTATGGTGATAGCGTCGGCGCTGAACCAGTGGGGAGGTTCTGCTCGTCTAGCAGATAATGATGCATTGCGCCGTCGGCACCTCCAGTTGTCAAGAAGTTCGAATGAATCGGGTGCCAAGCAAGAGTGCTGATGTCCTTCTCGTGGCCACGCAACAAGAAGACGTCTCTCATCATACGTATGTCGAAAACTCTAGCAGTAGAATCACGGGCGCAAGAAGCCAGTAGCACACCATTTGTCGGTTCGAAAAGTGTCTTGCTCACGGTGTTCTTGTGGCCATGAAGTGTGGTCAGGCATCGTCCGTTTCGAGGGTCCCATAGCTTGATTTGATGGTCTTTTGAGCCAGAAACCAACAGTCCTTTGGTAGGATGCCAGTCAACGCATTTAGCGTCCCACTGATGACCTTCCAAGACAAGTTCCTCCATGCCGCCGGCGAAATCGAAGATTTTGAGGTGAGCATCATCCGCTGCCGTCACGAACTTGGTATCGGTGGGCGCAAATGCCAGATCTCGAACAGGGTCGTTGTGCGCTTGCAAAGACTTGACGTTGTTGAAGTTTGGTTGCCAGTATTTGACAATACCAGCTTGTTCGGCAGAGATAAGCCAGTCGTTGCTGTGTGAGTATGCCACTGCTCGTACCGCACTATCATGAGCCTGGACGTGTGTATTAGCAATGTGTCGCATCGAGCGATGACGAATGTTCGCACCTGCATGATCGTCTCAAAGTTGAACGCCGTTCCGTTCCACAGAGTAAATTCACCGCTGGTTGATCCAGTGAGCAGACGTCTTCCCTCTGGCGTCCATTTGACCACATTAACGGGATGGCGCATCTTGTTCAAGGATGAATGCAAATGTCTAGCCGGCACTGAATCTACTGCATTGCCTCTGCGGGCTGGTGGTAGGAGCATCTACGATTTGAGTCAACATACAGCTTTTCATTAAACCGTCTATCTGAACAGACGCCGAGCACAAACTCACGTCTATCACGTAACTAGCACTGGGTCTTTCCATCTCAAATCCCATGGTTCCTTTGTATTGCGGCCGGCGATTGTGCACAAACTGCGCCATATTCGCACTGTAGTCAGTAGCAGGGCCTAGCTTGCGTGTCAGTGGGTTGTTCAATGTACGCGATTCGTTATCTCCAAATGAAGTGGAAGACAGTCAAAGAGCACGTACGCCGAGAGAGTCTGGTTCTCTTGATGAAGCCCTCATGGCCTCCACCCTGGTCTCCCTGATCCATGATGATGGAACTGTGATGCGGGACTAGGTCGTAACAAATGTGTTGTTGTATGATAAGTTGGGCCGGCTCAGCTACGCGTTGCGCAGGGCTTGAGCTAGAGAAGACACGATCTCACGCAGCTCACCAAGAGGGCGATGTCACAAGCCCGAAGATGAATGGCAATGGCGCTCGAGAAGCTCAAGTTGTTATCAAATGGTTAGAAACAAATAGAGATGCTCATCACAAGACTATTCCCTTGACCACAATGGCTAGCGGCGCAGGAGACATGAAGTCGTCGCGAGATCGGGAAAGTCGGGGTGGCAAGCTGGCCAACAATAGCGCCCAGTTGTGTTCGTCACTAGGGCGCTTGGCTTTGCAGGGCTGGGGCACTCGGCAGCGTCAACCGCATGGCAGCTCGTTCCTTGACGACGCGTTGAACTCAGGATGCAACTTGTTTGCTCTAATTGTTCCTGCAAACCGCCATGTTGAATGCTTTGCCGCTGAAACCCCTCTCTGTTTCTTGGCTCTCAGCAAGGTGATTTCCTAATGTTGACTTGATCCTATACTTCAAAATTCTATATTCAAGCTCCCTGGCTCTCTCTCAACTTGCGCAAACAGCTTCAAAGCTTCGGAAACATGGCGTCCCTCGTTGATACAGCCATCACGACCAGCCATGAAGTCCCAACAAACAATCCTGGAAAATCCGTCGTGCAACAAGATCCTGTCGAGAAGAAGAGAGCAGAGAAACCTGGAGTACAGCCTCCCAAGAAATACAGACACACCTTTGCTGTCCATTGTACCACCAGACCGTCATGCCTGAGCCAGGACTCAGCTGCCCCCACCAGCTTTACTGGTTTCAGGAACCTGGGTGCGCTGGTAATCAGTCAGTGTCCAGCCACAAATACCGTCTTTATTGTCAATTAACAGTCCTAGTTGTTTCCAATTTGCGGTTGATGATTGAGAACTTCAAGAAGGTAGCTTGAATCTGAAGTATGCATGTCCTGTTGTCCCTGGCTAACTGTTCAGTACGGTGTCTTGATATGCATCCGCTGCCACGACTATCGCCGGCAAGATGTCGTGTACGGCAGCATCCTCTACTTCCTGGTTCCTTGCCATCTGTTCGTTGCCTACGTCATCGAGCTTATTGCTGCTCAGCAGGCCAAGGGTGCTCTTGCCAGAGCCAAAAAGATGGGCGTCGACGCAGCGGCAAACTCGAATCAACGAAGGCAGGAGCTACGAACCTTCCGCACAGCATGGCACTTGATCGCCTTCGCACATGGCGTCAATGCCACCCTCAACTTGGCCCTTGCAACCTACGTTGTCTACTACCATATCCACCATCCCGGTATCGGCACATTGTGCGAGCTACACGCTGTGATTGTATGGCTCAAGACGTGCTCTTATGCTTTTACCAATCGCGATCTGCGACACGCCCTGCTATATCCTTATGCAAGCGAAGTTCCCGAGCTTTACAGTTCCTGTCCGTACCCGCAGAACATCACTCTCCGCAACCTCACTTACTTCTGGTGGGCTCCCACGTTGATCTACCAGCCAGTGTATCCCAGAACTGAGAAGATTCGCTGGCCTTTCGTCTTTAAGCGTTGTGTCGAAGTCGTTGGACTCAGCATTGTTATCTGGATTGCCAGTGCCCAATACGCAGCCCCACTTCTGCAAAACTCTCTGGGAACCATATCTTCGCTGGACTTGCCATCTATCGCCGAGCGTCTCATGAAGCTGTCAACCATCTCACTCTTCTGTTGGCTAGCTGGATTCTATGCCCTTTTCCAGTCTTTCTTGAATGCCCTCGCAGAAGTGATGCGCTTTGGCGACAGAGAGTTCTACGGGGAGTGGTGGAACAGCAGTGGAGTGAGAGGGTACTGGTCCAGCTGGAACAAGCCAGTCTTCCAATTCATGAAGCGACATATCTATTCGCCCATGGTTGGACGAGGCGTGCCGCCGCTCGTCGCTCAGATCATGACTTTTCTCTTCTCTGGTGTGCTTCACGAGCTCTTGGTCGGTGTACCTACTCATAATATTCTTGGTCAGTCGACACGTAGCACCTGACATCGATCTCTGAAACTGACTGGTAGCAGGTGTGGCTTTTGCTGGTATGATTTTCCAGTTGCCCTTGATCTTCCTGACAGATCCGCTGGCCAGAATGAGAGGAGGTAACGGAAAACTTCTGGGCAACCTCATCTTCTGGATCTCTTTCTGTCTTGTTGGCCAGCCGCTAGCTGCACTCATGTACTTTTTCGCCTGGCAGGCCAAGTATGGCAGTGCCAGCAAACCTCAGCTTTGGAATACTGCATAAGAGGCAGGCAGTCAGATAGTGAGTCTCTACTCTTCGAAAACTATCAAGTGTTCCTCTCTCCCAATGATATTTTCAGGATGCATAATCGGGAATGCTTTCTCTGGTGTGTCCATACAGAGTCCATCTTTGCACCGTTCGTAGGTGAACTTATGTTATCTCCATGCACTGAATTCTTGCCACATATAGCTGTTGAAACGCACAATACATTCGAGGAACAGATGAGTCTCCATAGAGAGTCGAGAACTTCAACTGAGAGCCTGTTCTCCTTTTCTCTCGTCAGATCTCACCGAACACGTACAGAGAAAGATGCGTTGTGAAAATGCACAACGATACTTGAAAGTGGAAAGAGTCCACTGAGGGGTCATCGTCTCACTGGCTCTCTTTGGAAGGGCTCAACATTGGAAGATGATTGTAGATCTCTGCAGCTCACATATTACATCAACACTCCTTTGGAAGGATGACATTGACCTGCCTCAACATTAGTGGTGCTTTCCAACAGCAGACATACAGATACTTCTTCACTTACTACCGCCTTCCTCACTACCACTTTTTTCACTACTGCTTTCCTCACTAGCACAGTCACTCTACGCCTTCCTAATTGATCATCAGCTCAGCTCGACTGCAGACTATAAAAGCTTCCTTTCTTCTCAATCAATCCTCTTCCTCTACACACCACTTCTCCACTTCCTCTTCCTCCACCACCAACTCCACTTCCATTCTCTTTGTCCTTCCCTTCTTCAACACAACAATACAACGATCTTATGCAATCACTTCACAACATCAACATCCTTCATCATGGGTGCTAATAAAGTCATCGATGATGTTCAGGGTTCGTCAAGTCTCATCCATGAGAATTTCAGTCACTGACGTTGTATAGGCAGCGTGATGGATATCGCGCTCGGCTCTCTACGTGCGCGCAATACTCCTATGCTTAAGGTCGAGGGTCTTTACTGGATTCTGGACGCAAACCTACGTCCTGCCATCATCGCCGGCTATGGGACCAACGATCCCGAGAAGATGTCAAGCATTCACCACATCATCAAATTCCATGTCCGTCAGGTTCCGATCTTCAATGTTGTGTCTGCTATGGAGGACTACGCCGTCAAGCATACTCGTGTTGCTACAGTCAATGTCGTGATCTACGATGAGAAGATTCCTGCATCCGACATCGTCGCCGCCAGAGGATATCTCACGGGTCAGTACATAAGTTACGTCCTCGAAGTTGCTGCCGCCTTCCGCAACCGTGGATTTAAGGTTCCCACGGTTGCTCAATTCGAGATCGAGCCTGCTACAAAGGGAAAGACCAAGAGCACCAGCAAGACCAAGGTTACCAAGGTAAAGAAGGCGAAGTTAGCCAAGCTTAACAAGCGTGTGCGCTTCATTGTGGAGGAGGATGAGGAAGACGGCCCTGTCCGCTGCTTGACTCCCATCAGAAAGCAGCCGGCCAGTGTCGAGTCGCCCGAACGTTCTGACAGCGTTATGGGCGATGCACCCTCCCCCAACTTCACCTACACAGCAAACGGTCTCACACTCGTGGTTGACGCCGACACTCCCGTCAACTCTGTCGAGTGTTGCCCTGGACTCAGCACTCCTATCAGCTTGAACGAAACCTCATCAGCCCCCGACGGCACCTTGTCGTTTGCAACCTGCACTGCTCAGAACTCTCTCTTTGAGCCCTGCTGAACCAAGAGAGAAAAATATGACAATGGACTATGAGAGATGAAGAAGGACGGGAGCTTGATATTTCATTGGATTTTGGTTTTTGCTGCGTTCTGATTTTCAAAAGTTGATGACTTGACGAACGGCTGGCTGGATTGGAGCTCTGCAATATTTGCATTGAGCCATGACATTTACCCAATTTTTGATGTAAATGTATGCAAAGCAAGCAAGAAAGTTTCTTTGACGAGAAAATTCATTTCCACTTTAGCTGCCACACATGAAATGATGCCTCTCTCCCACATGCCAATGACTATTTCATGTAGCCATGGAAATTCACGGTACTGTCAGAAAGCAAATTATTGCCCACGGAGAGAGATGGTTGTCTGGGTGTATCTTGATGGTCATTATTCTGTTTCGGGAAGCACCTGTGCATTTGCATAGCTTATTGTATCTTGCGTCGGTATTTGAGAAAGCTCGATTGTAAAATGGCGGTAATTTCAAAGAGATCTCTGTAGTCATACCCCGGGTCTAGAAAGGAATTGTGCATCTATACAGCTTATTATGTTATGCGTCGGCATGGGTGAGATCGAAGGACTGCAAAGAAGTGGTAATGTGATTACCCACATTCTCTGCAAAGGGCTGCTCGTCTTGTACATCCAAAGCACCTGCTTGCCATGATATGACGATCGTAAGATCGCCCTGATATCTGGAGACGACGTTGAAGTTCAGACAGCCAGAACCTACGTTGGCGGGCTGTGAGAATATCATGGACTCAATATCCCAGCTCTCCTTCTGTCTAAAGGACCCAGGATTGAAGGACATGATGTTGCTGAGTTCGTAGGAACATCTTCTGCGTTTGCCGACTTGGCCTCTGGTCCATGGGTACATGTTACGAAGGTATGCCAGTAATCCGACAGGCTGATCATTGAGACTGCCGGCACATTGAGCCAGATTATTGGTCGTAGAGCGTGCTGCGTCCCAGAGACGTTCGGTCATTGTATTCGACTCTTTCGAGGCGTCCTCATCCACAGACCTTGGGAATAACTCATAGTATGCGGTCGGGCATAGCGCCATGTCACTATCAGTGATACCGGTGAGGTGTGATCGTAGGTCAACAGCAGTCTGTGACACAAAGCAACCTGCTTTTTCAGGAGATAGCTCTTTGCTCAAAGCCTGCACTATAACTTGATGAAGGAGACCAGTGAACTTGACATCATGTTTCCGACATTCCTGGAGGATCTTCTGGATGTGACCATTTTCGATGGATACGACTGCGAGGCGGGTCTGGTAAGCTTGAGGGTCGAAGAATGTTTTGTTGCCTGCCCACTGATCGTCTGCTTCTGGCGTGGCTGATGCACGGATACCAAGTGAGTTTGCGACAAAGGATGGCAGATATGCTCCCAGCAGTGGTGACAGCAGATAGCTCCAAGAGATTGATAATCGGCCGGCCATCTCGAGCGTGGGCAGCAAAGGGGTACTTGGGCTCGCAAATTTGGGGTCATCGTCGTAGGCACAATCAGCACTCTGGGCCTGCTTGAGCCCAGAAAGAAGTGTCTTATGGAAAGCCAATCCAGATTTACCATCTCCATGCGAGTGATAGTAGCCGAACAGTAAGAGGTATCTGCTCGTCTCCGACTGTCCCCTGGTCAGCAGCGGTAGTACGGTAATCATCCACGGAGGCGTGTTGTCATAGCTCTTGAATACATGATCATTAGCCTGAGCCAAGGTAAGTTTGATCAAGTTTTTCTCATCAAGAAGATCCGGAGAATGCTGTGCACCCAACATATCGATGTGATTGTTCAGGTCCAACTCAGCCGGTCTGACGAACTCTGGAGCTTCGGTCTCATCTCCATGTATACAGGCAGATAGGATCGGGTGCGAAGCGACACAGTGCTTCAAAGCCTTGATGAGAGTGCTTTCCACCGAGAGGTTGCTAGATGATTTGTCGAAAGTATATATCCCTCCTACAACCAGAGTGCGATAGTACCCTAATGATTGTCGAACAATACATCGGCGTTCATTGGGACCTGATCAAGTTAGATTGTGGAAATGGTGATCGCTCAGACGGACGTTTGTACCGGCTTTCCTCAGACGTTCCATCACAACCGTTAGTGAGTCTTGTCAACTTTGTCTTGTGTTTTGGTCAAATTGCGTAAGTTGGAGCCTGACAGGAAGGCTTGCATTTGACGCGAAGCATCAATCAATGTCCGCTGAGGCTTGGCTTATTTTGTGCCTATCATCACTTCGGCACATCCTCAAGGCAGATACGGGCTGCCGGATAACCAACATCCGGCGAGGTCTGCAGTTGTCTCGTATTTCTGCTCTCTCTATTATGAGATATGCACATCATGGGCAGTGGTCTTGATGATGAGTATCAATGCCGATGATAGCCGCCTACTACCGAATCCTCCACTGCTAGACCTGGCCGCCAGGCTGATCTTCCTCACTCTTTTGACCCGCCCTGCGGGATAGGGCAAGGGCGAGCGGGGTAATGTGTTTATAGAGCCCAGCAGCTGGCACAACTCTTCTTGAGTGTTCCTATCAGCAACAAAGTACAAGTTTTCAGGTCTATCGAACAGATCAAAGCAATGCCTAAAGTTCCAGAAGCAGGAGTTTGGGCTCCGGCAATCACGTTCTTCGATCCAGTATCCGACGATCTAGACCTTGCCTCACAGAAAGCATACTACAACTATTTGTCGAAATCTGGCCTGACAGGACTTGTCATTCTGGGTACAAATGCCGAGACATTCCTCCTTACACGAGACGAGCGTGCCTCACTGCTGAGATGCGCACGTGAGGCAGTGGGCCCTCAATATCCTCTCATGGCAGGCGTGGGCGGTCACTCGACAAAACAAGTGCTGGAATACATAGCCGATGCAGCCGACGCGGGAGCCGATTATGTTCTTGTCCTTCCACCTGGGTACTTCGGTCCCGCGACCACGGAGATTGTGGTTCGCAACTTCTACGCTCAGGTCGCAAAAGCTTCGGCCCTGCCAATTGTGCTCTACAACTTCCCAGGAGTCTGCAACGGCGTGGATCTTTCGTCGTCCCTGATCGCGGACCTGGCAAACGCACATGCAAACATCGTTGGGGTGAAGCTGACCTGCGGTAGCGTGGGTAAGATTACAAGACTGGCCGCTCAACTTCCTGCTTCTCGATTCAGCGTGTACGGTGGACAATCCGACTTTCTCATCGGTGGACTGAGTGTTGGGAGCGCCGGATGTATTGCAGCTTTCGCAAACGTGTTCCCCAAAACAATAAGTCGCATCTACAAGCTCTGGACCGAGGGACAGCACGAGGAGGCCTTGAAGCTGCATCGCGTGGCGAGTCTGGCAGAGGAACCTTGCAAGGCAGGCATCGCGAGTACAAAGTATGCAGCGAGCGTGTTTTCGGCGCCCAAGGCTGGTATACAAGACGCGGAGGCCAAGCTGAGACCTCGCCAACCATATCCACCAGCAGGAGAAGCAGTGCAGAAGAAGATCCGGGAAGTCATGGCCGAGATGAGCAAGCTGGAAGATTAGACCAAGCAGAGGTTGGCCATGCACGTTTCCGACGAAGAACATGGTCCGAGAATACTCACTGCCTGAGCGACAAGAGCTAGAATTAGATTAGAATACCGGAAAACTCATTTCTCATTAGTGATGACGAGCGATCTGCCCTAGCCACAGCAACTCGAAGGCTCCTGGGTCTGCAGCGGTTGGACGTTCCTCTTGTGCTGCAGAAGCCCATCCTGGTCCGTCTAGTAGGACCAGCATATGATGTGTCGGCGTCTGTATGAAAATATGTCTACTTCTCGTTGAGCAACGCTAATTTCCGGCCGGGCGTGATGCTGAAGTCTAGGTTTGGGGCCGATCCAGAGGTAGAATGTTATGGGCGGTAGCCGGCGACGATGCCGTAACCATGTCACTTAGTCGCTGCTTCCGCATCCTCTGCATCCGCAGTTGACGCACTGGATGACTTGGTCCTCCTTGAGCTGCTTGCGAGGCACGCGACAGATGCAGGTGCTGTTGAAGTTGGTCTCCTTGGTCTGGATGCATCGGAGACAACAGAGCTAGCAAGGAGTAGTCAGCGTCTGCAAGACAAACAGAAGTGTAGAGAGGCAACACACCTTTTCGTAGCCCTGCTTCTTCCACTTTGCGATCAGGTTCTTGTCGGCATAGTTGTTCTTCAGCAGCCACTCGTATAGCGGCTTGGAGATGGCTTCTTTCTCGTAGTAGAGGTCGTAGATGTATTTGGAGCCTGGTGAGCAGAGTCAGCACTCGTAGTGCGCAAGGTGGGAGTCGCGCAAGCCTCCATCTCTCGCAGTGGGCCAAGAAACTGGAGACGGACCTGGAAGGTGTTTTGTCACGTACGCTGATGTGTGATCTGAAAGACGGGCCACACCATCTCGTGCTTCTTCTTTCCCTCGTGCGAGGCATTCTCGGCGTCCTTGAGCTTGTTGGAGAATTCGAGCAGCGTGTCTTCGATGTCTTCAAAGCCATCGGGCGGAGGCTTGCGGTTTCTGGAGCTGCGGATCGGAGGCATGTTGGTTTCGAGGGGTCAAGGTGGCAGAGAAACGGGTGACGATGCGATGAAGACGTGTGTGAGGATGCGATGCGATGGCTGAGCAGACAAGGCAGTGTCGAGACTCGAGTGACGCGCGAAAGCTGGTGCCAAGGCGTGCTGACCTCCGCTCCGCTCGGCCTCTGGCGCCGGCTGGTATGGCCTCGCTCGACCGTAGAAGCTCTCGAAGAAGCCATTGAACTCTCGTCCGCGCGCCTCACCACACACAATGATCAACCCGACCTACCTTGCCCAAAGGACGCGCTCGTGTACGCCATCCACACCCACATCCGCCCTTGCGCCGTCACGCTGACCCCACCCCGTACAGCCGTCAACTGGAACGATGCCCAGAAGAGAGTCATCAAGTCCTACCGCGAGTGGGTTCGCGCCGTATGATGCCCTGCATAGAAGCGCTTGTCGCCAGAACACCCCTCTGATCCCTCTCAGGCTCCCGAGATCCAACAGATGTACTCGCTCAACATGCCCGTCTCGGCCATCCGCACAAAGATGAGACAGGAGTTCGAGAGACACCGTTACGTCCAGCAATTGAAGACTGTCGACGTCCTTCTATTCAACTCTCACCAGGAATACCAGGTGCGCTATCACCCATCGCCTCGTACAAGTCCAACGTTGACCACTCTCTAATCAGGAAACCCTCAACTTCTGGAAGCAACTCACCCACGTCCTCAAGTACTTCCGCGCCGAGGAGGACCCCAAGTCTGCACTGCCCAAGAACTTCATCCAAGGTTTCCTCGAGGTACGAAACGCCGTGCCCGAAAACATCATGTCAGCTTCTTGTATTGACGCAAATATCTCCAGGGACGCAACTAGAGAACAAAACAATCATGATGCGCCTTTTGACTTTCCCCAGCCTTCCCGTAATGATACCATTCTAAACCGCAACCCCATTCTCTCCATATGCTCAGAAACGCCTGTAACATGCATGCTTTGCGACCATATTATCATGCCTTGCTGGCATTGAATGCATCTCTTGACACGGTGAACCTGTCGACCACCACATCGCAGAGATCCATAAGATCATTGAGACCCTTTTCCAGAACATCGTAGACGTTGACTTCGTCTGTGTACTGGTCAGCAATTTGCATGTCGCCATAGCTAGGTCTGTCCTTACCCCATGTTTGAATGCGCAGGTTCATCTTTGCTTCTGAAGGATGGGGGATCGAGTAACCGCAGAATTCGACATCCGGGCTGCATTTGCTTGAGTAAATGGTTCTAGAGATAGATCGAGTGGGGGTTCTCACTTCTTCATGATGATGTATCGTAGAGCGTTTCCAAGAGTGTGGTCTTCCTTGGTGAATTCGAATGAAGCAGCAGTATCAGTTGATCCAGGAAGCTACTTCTCATCAGATTTGCTCGTTTTTCGTTTGTTCATAATATGTTGCAGCAGCGTTCTCCAGGCCGACAGCGTAGGCGAGAAAGAATCTATATGGAAAAAACAGAATAGATAAACACTTACAACTCTGATGCGCTGGGGCTCGACGAGTTCGACTTCGGCACCATCCACATCAGCGCCGGGAACAGCATCCGCCATCTCGTGGTCTCCGTTGGTAGACATGATTTGCTTTGTGTTTTCTTTGATGTGCAGAAATGTTGCGATATAGCATTGCAAGGCGGGAGAAGTTTGCCGCCAAGCTGCTCACTATCTTATCAATCTGCCATCTCCGCGCCGACCATCGGCTGCTGGAAACATGTTCGTCATTTCACTTTTGTGACTCGGTTACGATCAACAATACACACATTACTCACCATGTCTGACAAGCAAGTCCGCAGTGCGGTCATCAACCGCGATACCAACGAGACCAAGATCCAATTGGCTCTTAACCTTGACGGCGGCTCGCTGGAACAGATCACATCCGAGGACAATGGCGCAGACAAGTCACACGCTGCTCAAGCTTCGAAATCGCAGACCATCGACATTGACACTGGCATTGGCTTCCTGGACCACATGATCCACGCTCTTGCAAAGCACTCGGGTTGGAGTTTGAAGCTCAGGTGCCGTGGTGACCTCCACATCGACGACCACCACACTGCCGAGGACGTCTTCATTGCCATGGGCCAGGTTCGTTCAGAAGCCACCGAGAGACAGACCAAACTGTACACACGTGCTTACCAATAGCCAGGCCTTCAAATCCGCCCTCAAGTCGACTGCCGGTCTCGCCCGTTTCGGCTACGCCTACGCCCCTCTCGATGAAGCCCTCGCCCGCGCAGTCGTCGACTTGTCCAACCGTCCCTTCTGCGTTAGCGACCTGAAGCTGCGTCGCGAGAAGATTGGCGACCTCAGCACCGAGATGCTGCCCCACTGTCTGCAGAGCTTCTCCCAAGGTTCAGGTGTCACCATGCACGTCGACGTTATTAGAGGTGACAACGACCACCACAAAGCCGAGAGTGCCTTCAAGGCTCTCGCTGTTGCCATCAGGATGGCTAGCACACCGGTTGTCGGCCGCGAAGGCGAGATCCCAAGCACAAAGGGCGTTCTCTTCTAGACGTTTGCAATAATATACTGTTGGTACATTGCCATCCCCAAGGGAGCATTCTGTTTCTCAAAAGTGCTCTGCAAACCTATATATCATAGCCAATAATGATTCAAGCCGACCGAGACAACGCTTCCTTCGACAGCACCAATCGCCCGAGCTAGCCACCAAAAGCCTTTCCAGAGAGGCTGCGCTGACCACCACGATCATTGTAATACTCACCAGCGTGATAACGCCAGGGTACTTTCCTATGAGCCTTACAGTGGTGATGTGTGGACAGACGGCTCAATCGCCAGAGGTGGAAACTAGAATACATATGAGGAGTTGAGTCAGTAGACAAAACTATAGATCCATCACCCTTGAATGAGAAAGCGCATACCAAGACATGGATTCACCAATCTCCGTGTTCTCATTTCTCTGTCCATTGGAATATCAGGTACATAAAGCTAGGGGTATAATTGATTCTTTTTGCCTGATTCCGCAATCTGTCACAGCGATGCTTCATTCCGGATCCACCTTCTAAGCTCCTCCTCAAAGAGCCATCTTGTTCTCGAAATGGCTCGTCACTTCGTCAACGACATCGCCTTTCTTCGCACCTGTCGGCAGCTTGATGTCCTTCTCTTTACACCAAGCTTTGAGAACGGCAACAGTGAGTTTGTTGATCTTATTCGTCTCAAAGGCCTTGCGCATGTCTTCATCGCTGATGCTATCGCTCGACTTGAAGGTACCTTCAGCGGTCGTCTTGGTTCGTTTGCTGCTTTCACTCGCTGCTGCTGAGCCACGCTTGGTCGCACCTGTGACAGTGTGACGACCAGCGTTGGCCTTCTTCCAAACCTCGTACTGTTCTTCGAGCTCAGAACCCCACTCGATTACATACGGGCCTGCCCGTTTGTCGATCTGGCGGTAGCGAGGTAAAGTCTTGTCCTCGGGCTTCTCCGGCAAGTCTTCTTCCAGAGCTAAAGCTTGCAATATGCGATAGAACCACTGTAGAGAGGGGTTGGGGTACTTTTTGGAATCATACACAGCTTTCGGTAGTTGGAGTTGCTGAATAACAGTTCTCATCTTGTCAACCAAAGAATCAGGTGCCTGGACGACCGTCGTGTCGGGTATCTGACGAACGTCGTCTGCGAATGGAAGCACATGGATCCACAGACCTGGTGGCATGACCTGCACTCCATCCTCATCCTGTCTTTCTGCTCCTGGTATAACGGCAGCAAGAGTAGGCGTTGCGTTGCGGCGAGGTATGTACCAAGCGAGAGCCATCTTCTGGTCTTTGAGAAGCTTCTGTTGTAGAGCGGAGAAGACTCTTGTGCTGCCAATGATGTCTTCTTCTGAGGGGTATATGAATGTGGAAGGACGATGGTTTGCCCAGATAGGTAGCATACTCAGGGGCTTGAAGCCGATGATGCGGAGAACGGGATCGCCGAAGTGCTTGATATCCGAGATCTCCTCTGGGCTGAAAGACACAGTCTCGCCTCCGAACTTGTATGCTTTTCGGATCTCAACCTTTTCAACCGATCTCGCCGTGTCCTCTGCTTGGAGGGTAGAAGATCCAACAGCGAGCTGGGGTCTTTCTCCACCCATGAAAACATAGCTGCTTCTTGCGGGCTCCTGGCGCTTGATAATTATGTAGCCTTTAATGGAGATTTTTAGACCTGGACCGATCTCGAAAGGCATGTTTGAGAACAGGGCTCGTCTTGGAGCAGATCTTGAATTGATATTGGACAAGAGTGATTGTAGTAGAGTGAGACCGTCACCGCTGGCGGAAGCTCTGGAGGCCTTGGTCACAGGTGCAGGGGCATCGGGATCCGAAGGTATAGCGCTGTAAATGATGTCCTGTCTTGTTTGAGCCAACGCTCATAAAATAGTCAGAGTCAACACATACATTGTAGAAGATGGAGCGGTCAAACGTGTGTTCGGGACTCGAGATGGGGAACAGTTCGATGACAACGCCCAGGTCGTACAAGTCTTTTGCTCTGACAGCGGCGGCCGACCTCAAGGCTTTGTCGTCATCATGAGGCGTGTCGTTGTCGGTGACCAGGAACAAGCGTCTCGAAGAGAAATTGGGAGCCTTCGTGGTGAAGATTTGATTTGCGCAAAACAAGACATTGGCCATGGATACGGCGGTGGTTGAAGGCTGGAGGAGTTCGTTGGCTTGATCTTGATCGCTGACAAGATCACGCAAGCGTTTGATATCTCTGGCTCCAGGAACATCCAGGTCTGTCAAGAGATAGCAGTGAGGGTACGAAAGACCCTTGGAGGAATCGCTCTCGTCCTGGAAGCGGGACTTTTCGGTGCCAAAGAGCAGGATTCCCATCATGTCGTTAGGGTTGGAGATGATGCGTTGCTGCATCAGGGAATAGGCACATTTCAGAGCAGCAATTGTGGGAGTGTCACGATCAGCTTTTTTGGAGTCGGGTAGAGGGGGTTTGGTGAGCATGGTCGAGCTGACACCAATGGCGAAGAGGACAGCATCTTTGATGGTTTTGTAGCCCTGGACTCGTCAGTGCATGTCTGTTTACACAGCAAAGAATCAAGTTTAGTACAGTTTCATCAATGTCTTCTTCGTCCTCTTCGTCTTCCTGGCCGCGATTGTGATTTGAATGATCAGCCATGGCGGTCTGAATTGCCTAATAGCAAGAAAGAGCCTGAGACAGAAAAGGCGCAGGAGGTTGTTATGGAGCAGTGAGGTCAAAGGTGGTACTCTAGGTAGGCAACACAGCAGTGGTCGGGGTTACCGGAGTTAGAGGCAGCGCGCGTTGGTGCCGCGACTGGCGTCAAGCATGTGACACTCTGATAGCACCTTCCATCCTGCTCAATACGGCCCTCATGAGCGAGGCTGCCATGGACAC
>JALPCE010000055.1:0-98730 GCA_026538705.1 Aureobasidium sp. GC_Fusr_1 | reverse complement strand
CCGGATGAGGCGTGGGGACAATTGACAAACGACGTCTGTCATCATCGTCTGACCAGAGTGCTGAGTTTCTCTTCAAGCTCCCCTCAAACGCTGTCTTGTGAAACTCGGAAAGACTTTTCCTCCGGTCTTTGCCATGAGTGAAACTACCCTAGAGTGGTTTGGTCAGACGAAGAGCCCAGTCCCGTATCTCGTCAGCTTATGCTAACCGCCGACGACAGGTGCAACCACTTTCAGATTAAAAAACGAAGGGCTTGACTATCTTCTTGGATACGTGGCTAGAAAAACCTGACATTCTTCCACACTATCTTTCCATCAACCAAATTCCCGATGTAGACTATAGCTTCATCTCTCATGCGCATTTTGACCATCTACCTGGATGTGACCGACTAGCCAAACAAACCGGAGCAACCATCATTGCCAATGGGGAAGCCATCAACGTACTTCGTGGGGCTGGTGTCCCAGAAGAACAGCTTCTGCCTGTAGCCGGAGGGGAGAGAATTCCTCTTTTCACTCAGGAGACGCGAGAGGCTGCGCGAAGTGGCAAAGTCACTGTGAGTCCCGGACCTCCGAATGCGCCCATACGACCGCATGATTCGCTAGCTGCAATAGTTGTGCATGCGGTAAGTTTTCAGAGTCCACAGATGACTGCCAAACTGACATCAACATAGTGGCCCAGTCTGCATTGTCTCTTGCCCGGCGGAAGGTGAACAGTTGCAATCGCTCTACATATGATCCAATAGACTGACAACAGTCAGTCATGCCGATTTACCTGATGAGATGGACACAGGAACAGTCTACACTGGTAGCAGTCCATACGCCTGTACGATTGACATAACACTTGGGATGCGTTATGGTTTGTTACGTCTAGGCGAGATAGTGCCACCTGATCATCTCGACCAAGGAGAGAGATCCTTCGTCAAGTACATATCGCAACGTGGTAAGAACCTCATGAGTAATTTTGATGGCGGACAGATGATGTTCTCATTCCTAATCGGGGACAAAACGTTGTTGTGGAGTGCACACCTTGGAGCATATCGCGGAATCCTCGAACACCTCGAACCCAAGCCAGGTCAGTCGTGCCAAAGGTTCGAGAGATTCTCTCTAACGACGTGAAGATATTCTCATTCAGGCAATCGCTGGTCGTGCCAACATTGACGGTAGACCCTGTGAAGGCAGCGCTGCGGAGGCTGTGACAATGATCAGCGAACTTTTGAGCCAACCCAAAGAAATCATATGGTGTTTGCACGATGACGCTCCCATCAAGCCTTGGAGGATCAATGTCTTGGCGGCAACTGGTATGGTGGAAAGCAAGACAAGATCAAAGGTACTGAGCATGGTGCCCGCGGAGCCCAGAGTACTTTTCAGTAATTAGTCTAAATATGTATCGCAAGATCAACTCCTGCGGAGATACCTCAAGTCTGGACTGATCTCATTGCTGCTTCGAGTCGATTGACCAGATTTTGCATGTCAAACGCGATACCCCATGTTGCAGAAAGCGAGCCAAGGACCGCCTGTAGCATGTTGAGCTTGTAAAAGACATTCTGACCATCACTGATCATGTCCCACATATCCTCAGAGGGCTCGAGGAATATATCCACTAAGTCCCTGGGTCTTGGATCAGTATCAGTGGTGGGTAAGCATACCCTTTGCCAGTCGATCACTTCCGGGACTGCCACGCTTGCGCGGCCAACCGACAACAACGCAAGAAGCACGATACTGGATACCATCACTGCAAAGGGCACGTGTATCGACTGCATTCGGCGAAGGGATAGTTCCATGACAAGCTCAGTGATCGTCGAAGCGTGTAAAAGAGCTCGACGAGCCTCACGTGTGCTGAGCCAGATCTTTACGTCGAAATCCGCGGCAGAATTGCCATTGTAGAGATCTTGTTCGACGGAATAAGTCTCACATAGGTGGCGGATAAGTAAGCTTGTGCTGACGCATAGCTCTATGCAGATCGCGTGCCAGCGGAGTAGGAGGTCGAGCCTCTGGTCAGATGAGTGTACAGCGGACTCGATTTGTGTGTCGAGTATTTGCCACATTGCATCCCTGATGGAGCCCAGATCTTTGGCCCCAACAAAAGTGCCCTGTGCTTGTCGATGGTCTGAAATCAGTGACTGTAATCCTTCAAGGATGACCCGTATGGAGAATGGTGAGAGCTTAGATCCTAGCCGGGCAGTGGGATCGAACAATTCCAGATAGATTTGACAAAATGTCGTCGGCGTCTGCGGAGACTCTTCCATAGCGTCTATCCAAGCATTGGCAGACAATGCTTCGTAGGCCTTTGTGCTACTTGGAAGAATCATGATGTTAGTCACGTGTCTATCACTCGTGGGCAGGCCAGATGACTGCGAAATGAGGCCATCCAGGACATAGTGACCTAGGACCGCTCGGTGTCGAGTTTCCTGGGCAGCCCAAGCCTCCCATTGCCGCTGTTTGATCTCTGGCGGCGAGTCTGACGAAGGTACTTGGGAGAAAGGTCGCGTCACAAACATCTCGCACTGTCGTGCCCAATAGAAACCCAATCCATGGAAAGCATGGCTGGTCATACGTGTCGAGCGGCGCTATCGCGAATCAGCCAATGTACTAGAAGTTTCTGGTGGTCCTTACACGAGAAAGGACCGCATGCGTCTGTCCAAGGAGAGCAGTCATAACCAGCTGAACCCCCGTCTTCATGTCTACAGTGTTCACTTGATCAACCATGCTTTGCCACTTTCAAAAATCAGCATTATTGACTCGAGTAGTGGGATCCCGAAACACCAACCGATGTGGCAACGGCAGCATGTGCCAGACGCCACAATGTTTCGCCCTGCTGGTTGTCAGAGATTGTTCATGTGTTGAGGTATGACTGACTTTGCCCAATGTATCACTAGCAGAGAAGAACAACGAGCCAAGCACTATCATGTTCAAGAGAAGTGGGCTGGCGCAATTTTTGAGCGAGAAAGTTGGTTGATGGACGACAGGAAAAACTATAACGAATCGTTTGAAGAAAGCGCTGAGGCAGTTATCAAGATAGTCTGATGATACTCCAGTCGCTTCAACCTCGGTTGCAAGGTTGAAAGACTGATGAATGAACGTTAGCGATTTACTTCATCTTGCCTTGCTGTCACTAACCAAGTCCTGCATCAGATTACTCATATGTCGCATGGCTTGCCGTGCTCTTGCCAAGGAAGCCTCACCAGGTCTACTGTAATTTTGATCCGAGCCACCAAGGGTTTCTGGAGTCAAATCGGTAAGTGGTAGTTGGATATCCATCGGCCAACCAGCATCTACATTCATCAAGATGTCCAAGAGGTCTGTCGCTTCTGGCCATGCATGATTGTTGGAGAAAGGCATTGAGCTCTGGGTGGCAATGCTCATATCTTCGACCCGATAATCAACTTGTGAATTCATACCAGTGGTGGAATCAGTCCCAACTATATCGCCGAGCATTGTTTGTACTTGTGGCGTGGCGACTACCGGACAGGTGTGCGGGTTGATGCAGCCACTCGTCGAAGGAGGTGTCCTGGGCTCTATGCCCATATCTAGTTGGCTCTCACGATCTCCATGCACTCTCTCGTGACGCTTGAGAGCGTCTTTACGTCCAAAGGTCCGTTGGCAGACTGCGCAGACGTGTTGTCGCCGGCCCCGATGTGTGTCTTCGTGTCGCTAAAACACTCTGAGTGTCTTCATGGCATGGGGTTTACTGAACATACCTTCAAATGTTCTGGTTTTGCAAAGAGACGTTGACAGTATGGACACGATAGATCCGATCGCTTCGTCCTGACAGGCCTTCTGTCCTGATGGCGGTAATCACAACGGGATTGGTTCCCATGATCTCCATTGGTGTTCTCTGCCGACATTGTCGTTCTGTTCGTGTTGTCGCTCACTGTGGAGACTTTCAGAGGTGTTGGGTCAAGATGGGTTACGCGATGGTTCTCCGTTCGCCCTTGGCCCCACAGTGTGGAGATCCCGTGAGGGGTGAGCACGTCTCCACAACTGCCATTCGGAGACAATCGCAAGCTCCGCTGTAGTGATGAAACATGTTTAATCGATGATATGCCGATGAATTCATGTGTTCCATGTCCAATAATTCCGGGACATTTGCAACATAGCGATTCTGTAACTTAGACCAATATGATAGCCCGCGTGGACGAGAACGAGTCGTCAACAGAGGCGCAACAACAGGATTGTCAGGGCTCAACACCTCCGCAACCACAATCTGCGACATGCGCTCGACTAGAAGCACCCGTCTTGATTGTGGGCGCGGGACCAGCAGGTCTGCTCCAGGCATACCTTCTTTCTCGTCTCGGAGGTGGGCAGACGGGTCTTACCATATCGCACTTTCCAGCTTTACTGACTGCGCGTAGTTAGATGTACTGTCATAGAGAGGTACAGCAAACGACTGGCAGCCCCAAAAGCGCATGCGCTGTCTCCTAGATCTCTCGAAATATGTCGCCAATTTGGTCTCGATACCAACCGGATTAGAGAGCTGGGTACACCTCGCTCGGAAGCGTGTTGGGTGAACTTTGTGACCAATCTTAGCGGCGAACACATAGGAAGACTACCGTACGAGAGAATGGATGTTGCTGTCTTGGATGACACGCCCGAGGTATGTGCAGATGAGGGGTATGGGCAGCCATCATCTGAGCGTACACATATACTGACTCTGGTGTTGTCTCCAAAAACAGATGATACACAATATCCCTCAACCTACGTTTGAGGAATTCATCAACCGCAATCTGCCAGACAATGTGAATATCATCCGGAATGCAAGTTTTGTCTCTTGCCAGCAAGACATGAATCATGTAATCACCACCGTCGAAGACAGAAACTCGGGCGCCACGTTTGAGATAGAGTCGCAGCACGTCATTGCATGTGATGGCGCGAGGAGCCGCGTACGCTCATTTCTAGATATTGAATGCGATGGCGAAGACTCATGTAAGTCCAAACGAATGTACTTGACGCACAGCGATCTTCTGATGCTCACGCAGATGAGACTATGATGACAATTCATTTTAATGCAGATCTGCGCCCTGTGCTTGGGCAAGATAGACTTGGAATGTTGCATTGGGTCATGGATCCGCTAGTATCAGGATTTCTCATCGGGTATGATCTATCCGGGAACCAGGTTTTGATTTGTAACTTCGATGTAGGTTATTCCCTAAGGCTCATCAAACGTGTTTCCCTACTCAATGCCAGCGTAGTCTCAAAAGCATCCAACCAAGTCCTGGAACGAGAATCTTTGTCGAGAGATCATCGACTGCGCAATTGGTCAGAAGTTGCCATACGAGATACTCAGTTTTCGACCATGGGTACTCAGTCGCAAAGTCGCGCGCGAGTACCGACGTGGTAGAGTGTTTCTGTAAGTCTCCAGCTTCTCATAATCGAACATTCCACAAGTCGAAGACAAGCACATATAGATCCACCTTCACCTCTACGCGAAGAAGGCTGAATGTCGACTGATCATGCTCGAACACAGCGCTGGCGATGCCGCTCACTCATTTCCTCCAACAGGCGGTCTAGGCCTTAATTCTGGCCTCGGGGATGTTCACAATCTAGCATACAAGATTGCAGCCGTACATCAAGGCTGGGCCAAAGACACTATACTCGACACCTACTGCCAAGAACGTCGTCACGTCGCAGAGGTGAACTCACAACAGAGTGTCAAGAACGGCAAGATGATTTTCTCCCTCCTCAAAGCACTCGGAGCCAACCACTCAGACATTAATCAGGCCCGACAGAATCTCCTTGAAGCCTTACGCTCTCCTGCACAGAGGGCATCTATTGATCTCGGTATACTAGAGCAACGGGAACATTTTGACAATGTAAGTTTGTTTTACCCAAAGCACATCTGAAATTTGAGAGATATAGAGACGCAGTGGGAGAGAGAAGTGGGAAGCAAGGATGTTTGTCAAAAGCTTCAAGTACCGCTGCTGACAACAACATCGAAAAATCAGCTGGAGCTCCACATCGGCTACGTCTATAATTCGACAGCCATCCCTCCTCACGCATCGCTCTACACGCCAAAGTTCGTCGCCGGCGCCCGACTGCCTCACACCTGGATAAAACCACGCCAACACTTACTCGCGTCGCTCGCCAAACCATTGGATCTGAGTTATGTCGAACCGCTTCCTTGTCCGTCCTTTGCCTCTTCTCGCAAATATTCCTGCTTGGATCTGTGTGCTATCGACACATTCACTTTTCTCAGCGTCAGTTACGACACTCACTCGTTGACTGGAAAAGTGGCTGGACTTTTGAGTGCAAACGTGTCCATCTCAGTGGTGCGTTTGGATGTTGATTTCGTGGTCATGGAGGGAGAGGAGGGTGATGCCTGGCTCCAAGGCACTCGAATGCTACAGGGTTCTACGGTCATCATAAGACCGGACCAGCATATCCTGGCCATCGTGGAAGACGGTGTCGCGGCAGAGGAGCAGGCGATCCAGCTCATTGGACAGCATCTTGGTCTTGTTTGATCTACAGTCCTTCAGTGACTAAGGACGTACAACTATCGATCCCTCTCAAGATCGTTCAGACATCGCTTGGCTCTGTTAAGTGGCTATTCCATCTATTCTGGGCTCGTGTGAATTTGTTTTGTTGGCAGGAAGTTTAAGAATGATATTTCGATAGATCAATAGTAAGCTATACTTGCTTTGGTAAACCTTTCGAATAGCTGGCATGAAGAGATCATGTCAGTTCAGGTTGCAGGTAGTGACAATTGTCTCAAGTCACAACCACTCGCTCTCTCATGTCCGTCTGAATTGCTTGTACCGGATATTGCGCAAGAAACAATGCGCAAGACTAAGCTCCCCAATCTTTGATTCCTGTCACGTTGGTGGAGGAGACGCGCCGTAGCACTATTCAGCTCTCAGTCACCCGACAAGCCGGTCGGTATGTCGCTCGACACCCTTGAACTCCCTTTCCCCCACAGCGTCATCGGAGATGCTCAGGCCGTCTGTTCACGAGCTCTTCCATATTCTGATCTCACAAGAGCCGACCGGCCATCACACCACGCCCTCGCTCTCTCCTTTCCCATCTTGTGGCTGTCTTGTAACGTTTCAGCCATGAATGACATCCATGGTCTCCCTCCAGCGTGATTTAACCCTTATCGTTTTACCCTCAATCTATCTGCACTTTACTGACACTATCTATAGCGGCTCAACTCGTTCTGGTGGCGCTCCATCTTAGCTGATGTCGACCATCATGAACGAACTTTCCAAGCATGGAATGTTTGACGAAGAAATTCGGAAGCCTTGATCTCAGGATACTCCAAGCGATTTCACTCACCAATTGCGGCTGTCAAGCAAGATCTACATCCACTGGGATTTTGCCTGGACAAAAGGTTGACCAACATCAAGACCATGGGCGGCTTCTTTATTGGCTTCGTCTGCCTGATAGGGCCGGCATCGACGTGTTGGCAGAAAAAGCTAAGAGTTTCGGCGTCTTGGTCAGTTGGGGCCCTTTGGCTGCTGTTCCAAGAACTTAGACGGGCGCGCTGCCTTTTATGATCACTTGAGACTTTGTTTCACATTTAAGTCTGCAAAAGAAAAACAATAGAAAGGAATTAGGAGACTAGCGGAAGCTTATGAAAGCTTGGTAAATGAGCATGGATGAACATCTCTACTCTTTGGGTATGAACGAGTTCCTTAGTAACAATACACCATCGACATATTCTAGCCGTGCCGTACTGGATTTCATTGCTCAACTTCTTTAAAAGGGCCGATAGCGCCAAACTATTTTGACTAGACAGTCGACGGATCAGGTTAGTCGCTCTTGTAACACAGTCCTTACAATTACAATCCTGAAAAGACGCAAGACACTGTGGAAGAAGCATTAAACACCTCGAGCGCTATGTGTCTAAAGACCGGTCTTAGGTTAAATCCCAGTCCAAAAGGTTTGTGTAGTGGGAACACGAATGTTGGAGAGTCAAGACAAACTTGGACGATTCTGCCATAACTGTATTGTGGGTTATAGAGCCTAGCATGCCGGTATAGCTGCAAGCTGAACCTCTGCACAAGAGTAGCCAGAGTTGCCCACATACAGATCTGCATCGTATGCCGATGGGCAGTTCAAGAACGGTACCCTGTTACCGCTGGTAAAGACGCAAGCTAACGTGCCTACAGCACCGAAGATGTCCGAATCGCCATATCCAATCGTGCACAATATATACTCGACACCTGAAAGGTAGGGATAGAAGAAGTCTGTGGACTGCACCACGTACGAGAAGCCGTAGCTCGTGTATGCAGTCCAGCCATAGCCATTGTTCCCGCCATATACCCTCTGACTATCGGGCCTCATGGCATAAGTGGATGCAGCAGAAGAGTCGGATACGAAGCCAATGTAGCTGTAGACACCAGAAGACACATCAGAATCTTGAAGGTACTGGTTTGCTCGGTCGCCGTTAGCTACGACAAACTTGTACGAAGTACACAAGGGGTTCGGCACTGTGACTGTCGTCGACGCGTTGAGAGTCGTGGTAGTTTGTTGAGTCAAAGTCATAGTTGTTGTTCCAATCTCAGTGATGGTTAATGGCACCGTCACTGTTGTTACGATAGGATTGGTGATTGTCTGGGTGGGCGCGGATGTTGCTACGCGGCTACATCCTGAACTGATCTGCTCGGAGGTATATGGGTCCAAGCCACTTGCATCACCCAAGTCTCGTCGTATTGGACTTGGTGAAGCATTAAGGGTTACAAATGCCCTTGATGCAGCAGCAGCCGCCTGCTCGGCATCCGTCTCATTCCAAGCAGTGCGCCGCTTGATTTGACCACCGGGGATTGCATATGTGGTGATTGCAGTATGGTATTGAGTGATTGCAACAGTAGAAGATTCTGTCAAGATGACGGTTTCAGTCGCCAAGTTGGTGAGAGTGGAGAGGACGGATTCAGTCGAGTAAACTTCGTCAACCGTGGTGGTCTCGGCTGCAAAACCGAGATACGAGGTGCAATAGTCCTGGAGGCCATCTGAAGTAATGATATCGTAAGCATCGACGGTCGCCACAGCGGTCTCAGTCGTGACTGCTTAGACGGTGGAAATAGCATCTTCGATGACCAGCAAAATGCTTGTCGTGGTTCGTATGTCTGAGAGAACGGCCACCGAGGTCACTGTGGTAAATTCCGAGATCGTGGTTGGGTCAGGTACCGGAGCTGCTTTACTGCAGGCTGAAGTGATCAAGCTGGCTTCGTAAGAGGCTAGAGCGCTGGGAGTGGCTGCATCACTGGTCTGGCTCGAGCTCACACTTGTCGGAGATTCATCATGCCGACGCAACATTCTGGGACGTGCTGGAAACCGTGAAGAAGTGACCTCAAAAGCGGTTGAAGTATAAGAAGTTACGGTTTCGAAATAGCCTGTGGATGTTGATGTTATGGTTTCTGTAGTGAGCAAGATGACCCCTAGTGCTTCCGTTGAGGTGATTGTTGAGATTACGGTGACCGAAGGAATTGCGAAACCGAGCAAGCTTGTACAGAAGGGTTGAAGACTCTCAGATATGATGACATCGTAAGCATCAGCAGTCGGACTTGTCGCAATGTTCGATGAAGTGGTGGATGTAGCGAGTGATGTCCTGATCGCAAAAGAAAATCCCAGAGCTCCGTCGGTCTTGGAGTCGACGTCGAAAAAGCTGTACAGCAGACAAGCGTTGCCATCCAAGGAGTATCGCATAGCGACGCAATTGGAGCGGGCACTACATGCGGCGAGACAATCATGAATGGTAGCCTCGTCCCTTGTAGCTAATATGGTTGTAAGAGGCAAAACATCTCCCTCATAGCTGGTGTCATACTCGAGGCCGTAGTCGACGAAGTCGACAGTTGTTGTGGTTGGGGCTGGCGGCTCAACCGGAGTCGAGGAAGTAGTGCTGCTCACAGAGTCGATGCTGCTGGTCGAAGAAGCAGTGGTGGCGGACTCCATGCTACTGATGACCTTCGAACTACTCGATGCCGAAGAGGACTCATTTGTGCTTGTGGTGGAGGAACTGGTACTGCTTGTCTTGCTAGCGGCGGAAGATACTGTTGATCCTGTCGATGTACTAGCAATAGCAGTTGAAGCTGACGAATTTGTCACTGCCAGAGTGGATGAACGTGAGGACACGGATGGTGTGTTTGACGACGCAGATGTCGAGCGGCTCGTGATTGGTCTCGTGTTGGACGCGCTTGTCAAGGTAGTTGAGCTTGCCGAGCTACTCGATCTTTTCGATGAAGTTATACTTGTTGCCGACGTGACTGACGAAGAAGACGACCGACTACTGGCAGATATCGTAAATTTGCTGTTAGTTAGAGAAGACACTGTCTTGAGGCTCGATGTGCTAACGCGACTCGAAGATTTGCTCGTGCTAATCGCCGCTTTCGAAGTAGAAGGGCCGATAGGGATCCTCAAAGAAGTGAAAAATCTAGAGCTAGCCTTTGATGAGGATGAGGAAGGACCCTTGCTGCTGGTTCTAGATGAGCTGGAGGAGCGTCTGGTACTAGTGGTCTTTGTGGATGAAATTGTCGATGCCTTGCTACTCAACTTTGCGGAAGAGGTTGGTAGCTTCGCGCTGCTGGATCTTGTCAAGGAAGAATGAATGGAGGATTTGCTCGAGGTTGAAGGTGTCTTCATGGCAGATTTGGAGGACGATGATGATGTAGTCTTCTTCGTCAAGGAAGTTCGCGAGGCTGATTCTACATCAGCAAGAATACAGATGCAAGCATGTCTGATCGAAGGATTGTTCTGGTTTGCTACGGGCGAGTCTGTTCGAGGCCTACATACAGATGTGAGTCTTGTTGTCGCATCTTAATATCAAGCAAAACTTACCAGGCTTGCCAGAAAGTACAAAATCCAGCAGGATTCTTGTACTCGTTCTTGATCATGTCTTTTGCAGAGTTGGGGCATCCAGCAGGCGTGAAACTATGTAGTCTCGCGGCCTTATAGATACCATCTTTGGCACGAGTCCAAGTGCCGGAGGGAGCAGCATCAATAAGGCATTTGCACGCGCTCAATAGTGCGTCAGGGTTTATGTTTGGAATTGGGGATCTCGTTCTTCCTCTGCGCAATCATCAGCGTGTAAAGAGCTATCGTGAGAAGGAGATACACTTACTCTTCAAGGTACCAAGTACAGAAGTATTCAGGATGGGTGATCTGCTGTTTGATAAGAGTGACATCCGAAGTAACACAAGTCCGCTTGTCGATCGCAAAAGCCTGGGCAACCAAGAAACAAGAGGATATAAACCACAGGCTCTGTAAAAGACGCATGATGGTGGTAGTGTGAGGGTATCCAGAACAACACTGATGGAATATAGAGAGGGGATGGTCGAGGTTAATGCCAGCTTTTATAAGCTCTCTTCTCATCCTAGAATCCATGGCTACAAGAGTAGAAAAGACGCTATTGGCAACATTCCGACTGATTTCTCGACATCGCATCCTTCGACAACGCCTTTCAGCTGGTTTCTATCCAGACAGTATACTGTTGAGCATGTCGTTTCGGGCGCATGATGGAACAGCCATTGCCCAGAGATTGATGGCTCAAGATGTCTCCAGGGAAAATGATGTTCAAATCAATGCGCTTCGACTGATATATGTGCTATGCGTTTGGGATGAGTTTGAGATGAGTTTGAGATGCCAAGTTCGATCGCATACACGCTTGATCATAAGGATAGACTATACAAGTGGTGTTGTTAACGTGAGGAAACGAGATGGAGAGGCGTCAGACGTTAGCCTAGACTTGTCATCAAAGGTCCCGCTCAATTCCCCACATCGGCAGGAGCGAAGGACCGTTGTTCAGCTCGGCCAAACACTTCCTTATTTAGACTAGGTCATGGGATGCGCCGAGCTTTTCTTTGCAACCAAGACTCATTGTAGAATGGAGGCTGATATACATAACTTTCGATGGAGTTGATGCAGCCGATGAGTATATTGACAATCGTGAACAAATGCGGAAGAAGATGGCTGAGTAGCTAGCTCATATGATCATAGAACAGATTTGCACTATCAGGTTTCCTCTTCCGTCTTCTAGCTATCGGTCCACGTTTCCTATTGTCAGTGTTATTTGGAAGAGGAGGTCATGCGACATAAACATACTCGTCCGTTCGGGTGGTCGGATCTGCTCGCTCGTGATCTCTTGCACCCCAGTCAATCTAGGGTGGACAAAACAGAAGTCTTCACCCCCTTGGTCTTTGAGCAGTCCTAAGCTGATTGGAGACATTAAAATCGGCTTCACTTGTGGCGAACTTGTCGGCTTGCTCGTGGCTGGCTATGCATCAAGCATTATGATATACTGCTTCTTGTGGATAGATCCTGGTCTTGATCGCAACGCTTCAGCTTGTCGAACGAGACTTGATCAGCCTTAAGACCGATGTCAGCACCTCGATACCCACACCATCATCTCAATCTGGACTTACCGATTTTGTCGAGGATGGCGTCGCGGTGCTGCAGAGACGAGAGAATGCTGTCAGAATTCGAGATCTTCTCAGTCATATCGTCAATCTACCATATTTCGATCTTCTGCTCCTCCTGAGATACCTCTATAGCCGGGATATACCACCACTGCAGGCTACGATGGTAACCGATCGATCTGACGTTTCACTGCTAGCACGAGTCGGAACGAGCTTCAACTATGGCTCTTCGTTAGATCGGCTGCGTAGCATCATCGAGATTATCACCAAAGTCTTCCTCCGTACCTATGTCGAGGATAGTATATGCAAGCCCCTCAACATCGCGGATATCTTTTCCTCCATGGACAGACTTGAGAAGGTGCCAAAATGACTTTCCAGACCGCATCGATGGTAGGTCTTCAATCTATCAGCGTCGACGATGGGAGACTATTGCGGGAGGACACCGTCGATCTGACGTTCTAGCCACAGCTTGACCAAGATAGCAAGATGTCGTTGAACGAGCAAAATAAACAGAAGTCAGGCCTTGTCCACTTGTTCACGGATACACAAGATGCCGAGCATGATTGGAGTTTTGCTGGAAGGGTTAGGTTATCTCACGACGGCAGGCCAGTGTGTACAGACTGGTTTGACATGATGAACTCACATTGGTAATCCCAATCCATGTCTCGGGGACGGTCATGATATACCCCTCTAGTCAAGCTTGTTGATCCGAGCGGTACAGTACCGCATATGTGTAGCAAGTGTATCACTCTGTATCTGCTGTTCTGCGATAGATCTGGGAGCGCATCTTGCTAGGTCTATCGAACCCAGTCCATTGACAGTGATGTCGTTCTTATCGACTGAACATACGAGGCCAGCCAGGTCATCCTCGGGTATGTCAGCTAGACCTTAAACACCGAAAGGCAAACCCTCAGGGCCACGGACATCGCTAAGTGTGGCAATCAAGGGCTGGTGGGTTGGTAGTGCGCGCAATTGTGAGGTAGACATAGTTCTGGGGGTTGTCTTCGTGTAACGTTGTGATGCTTCGTGGGTTATCAATGCTATATCATTGGACCGTGGCATCGAAGGGTCCGCCTATTCAATGAGAAGATCATGGATCTACAAACAATCGAGAACAACGTGCAAGATGCCACAGAGATATTCAGGTAGGATGACTGCAAATGGATTGGACCATGTATTTGATATGACCAATGACCATCAGACATATTAGACGACAAGGTGTGTCAAATCAGCCTAGAATAATAATCATTTTCCAACATTTTGGTCAAAAATATATCATACATTATAAAGAATATAACGGAACCCAACACCTTGCTCTCTCATCGCTGAACACTCCACTCTTCATCAATCATATCGTGCAGTCCAGTCTCCGTATTCTCACAGTCTCATCAGTCCCCAATCCATCACTTGAGAATCATCTTGCCAGCGTTTTCAAGGGTCTTCTCCTCATGAGCACCAACCTGGGCGCCAAGGCTGGCAGCATCGCTGGTGAGTTGACCATCAAGGGTGTCACCATTGCTCTTGTCGATTTCTGCAAGGTCGTTCTGACCAGTAGCGGCGATGATGTTAGCAAGACCGTTGGCGATCTTGTCACCCTGGCGCTTGACCTTGGGGATGGCCTCGCCAATACCCTCGAGTGTGGACTTTTCGGCACTACCGAGTTGAGCGCCGAGGTTGGCGACACCGCTGGTGAGCTCACCGTAGGCATTGTCACCAACATTCTTCTCAACATCAGCAACTGGGCCGAGGTGAGCAGCACTGAGGATATTGGCGAGGCCGTTAACAATCTTGTCGCCCTGACGCTTGACCTTGGGTCTCTTCTTTGGTGGTGGTGGGGGAGCAGCAGCACCGCTCCCTGAGCCAGTAGTGGTGCTGGAAGTAGTTCCACCGAGAAGGGCAGCAGTGTTGTCTTCGGCATTCTCAACACCATAGCCAACACCGTTGTCGGTGCTGCTGAGGATGGAGTTGCAGGCGGCACCTTCACCAGCTAATTGACGACGGCCTACTTTGCTGATGGAGGAGGCAATGTTGTCTGTGGGATAGGCATTAGTGTTGTTCTTGGTGCATGCATGAACAGTCACGTACCCTCGGCGTTCTCGACACCGCAGCCAACACCATTGTCGGTACTGCTCAGAAGAGAGTTGCAAGCAGAGCCTTCTCCAGCGAGCTGAGGGATGGGGGCTGCAATAGCAGTAAAGGCCTGGAGAGCGGCCAGACAAAGGATGGTCTTGTTGATGGAAGGCATCTTCGACTCGATCAAGAGATGATGGAGAGAGACGAGACTGTGAGAATGAGGACTGTCTTGGATGAGGATGCTGTTCTTGCTGATGATGAATTGAGTGAGGACGAGGATTCATCTGATTTTTATATTCTCAAGACTCTATATTCGACCCAGACAGCCAGGCCGGCTTGTCGTATAGCATCATTTCCAATCCCTCAGGAATGTTATCCACTAAGTCAGTCTGCCGGTGTGATGGCCGCTTAGGAGTCACAATAGTGTAGATCTGCTTACAGTTTGGCTTTGGGGGCTGTTGGTACTTCCCAGGAGCTCGGCCGAGAGTCTATCTTGAATGACGAGGCATTTGGAAATCGCTTCTCGTGTGTTGTAGGAGAGTGCGGCCGGACTTCTTGCAAGCAACTCTTGACGATTCCGATGAGGTTGAGTCATGAGTTGTAAGACCGGTGTTCGCCTGGACCTTCATTCCAGACCCTAGACCTGGACCTCCTGACTTTCTACAGAACATCATGTCCATCAATGATCAGCCATCAGTCGCGTGCAAGACCCTGTGAGCGACGAACATGTGTTGCACGAATAGCCTAGAGATGATTGGAGATGCTCCATGTCTTCGCGTTCGGGATGATGTGATACAACAAGTCGATTCTTTCCACGGCGCGATGCCTATGTCGAGGCATCTTTTGAGTTTCCATGTACGACCGCCGGATGGAGGTTGTCCGTATCCTAGATCCAACAGCAATTCCCGGTATACGGCCAAGAGCTCCGCCGGATCGGATTCAGAGTACGGTGGTGAATTTATGCAGTTGTGTGAAGTCAGAGGCGCTGCTCTGAGATACCTGAGGAGCGGTGCCGCAGCAGCTCAACCTGAAGTTTGACGACTGTCCCGAGAACCAGGTGCAACCCCTTTGGTAGCGCGCCCTAGCCAAGCCGATTTGACGACCCCGAGACGCTTAACCAAAGGTCGAAATATCGGATGGCTCATTCAAGCACACACAAGCAAGTGGAGGAAACTTGGCGTACGATGGCGGCGCTTTGGTGGCTTGAACGCGCCGCCAGTGCCCGCGATTTGGCGGAAATATTCTCGTATGCAGAATTCGTGGCAATTTGCCACCCCCAGTTCTGATCTTATTCCTCTGATCCTCTGATTTCTCGCCATTTATACGTTATACATCAAGTTTATCACTATATACACCTCATGCTGCTGTAGTTGTTATTAGTATAGCTTAAGGTAATCGACCTTCCGATGGTGCTAGTTTTTAAGCGATATTAGAGCTCTATCTAACGCGCGAAATAGCTCTCAATTTAAGCAACAAAATGCCGCTTAACGAGCACGACAAGGACCTCATTAAGGCTATGTTTCGCGACAACTGCGACGTTAATACTGTCTATAAAGTCATTCCCTATGCAGCTCGTAGGACGGTCTATCGCATGTATAAGTACATACAGCACTTCGGCTAGGTTAGGAAGCCCTCCTTAGCATTAAAGAAGCGTGGCGCTCCGAAGAAGATAACACTAATCATGCGCGAATACCTTATAGAACTGCTCTCTACGAGGAATGACCTTTAGTAGGAGGAGTTAGTGTTCGAATTATGGTGCGAATTCGACATAGCTGTTAACCAGTCGACCATTAGTCGCCTACTAGCTAAAGAGGAGCTATTAAACAAGGTTAATACACGTATCGCAAGTCGCCAGTCTGTTACGCAATAGGGAGTTTACCTTAAGGAATTAGCTAATCTAATGTCTCGAGGCCTCGCGGCTAGTCTTAACCCTATAGATATGCTGGTTTATCTTAATAAATCTGCATATAGCGAGAAGGTAATGTTTCGCCGCCGCTCTTAGAGTTAGATAGGTCTGCCGGCCTATATAAGGTTAGACCTAGTTAACAAAGTTCGCTGCTTAGTGTTACTAGCTCTCGATGTCTATAGGTACCTATATGGCTCTACCCTCGTCGTCGAAGGCGCAGTCACCTAAGCCATGTATGAATACTAGCTAGAGACAGTGGTCCTACCATAATGCGAGCCATTCCCGGGTAGAAGGTCGATTATAATCATAGACAACTGCTTAACCCACCACTCTAATCGAGTATGTGCAAAATTTACGTATAAATGGCAGGGCCTAACACTGTCTAGATCACGGAGATCGGTCGGCGGTTTAGCGTGTATTTGCTATACCTGCCGCCATACTCGCCATATCTGAACCCTATAGAACAGACCTTCCACCTCTTAAAACAATGGCTTCGTCGTTAGAGGGATCTAGCGCCAGCTCTAGAGGGCATGGAACTCGCGGATTATAAGGCGGCGTGGATTAAGCACCTCGAGGGCGCAGTTACTTAGGCACTAAACGACGTCAATATTAGGAACTTGTTCGGTCGTAGTTAGGTACCTTTAAATGACATGATTAGAGCTAGAGTCTAATTACGCCGGTAAGCTCGAGCTGTCTAAGGAGATGGTATAGGCATTAATGTTAGTAGCGCGAGAAGGACCTTAATCTACGCGTAGAGAGGAGTGTTGCTGTCGCTGCTATCGCTTATATATATCCACGAATTTGGACAATTCTTTATAAATAGTCACGCGGAGACCAGTCTGCTTAACTACCCTTAAGAGGTTCTTGTCGGAAGAGGTTAATAGCATCTTTAAGTTCTAGTAGTCCTCCTCGAGCGCAGCCTTTGCTCTATCGAAGCCTAAAGACTAGTCTAGGTAGGCTAATTTCATAGCCTCCTAAAACGCTTCCCATAAGGCAGTGTTATTAAGCTTAATTGGCAAGGGTAAGACCTGTCGAGGAGTAGGAACGGTCGGCGAGATAGAGGGAGCAGTGGGAACTGTCTGCTCTTAAGGTTGCTAAGGTCCTTAGCTAACATAGATATGGTTAATAGTACTAGGTGATGCCGGTCCATTTAGGGCCTAATTCTAAGGCCTCCGGCGCTTCTTAAGCTCTACCTTATGTGCCTAGTGCTAACGCTAGATTAGCTTACGTATCTCGCGCGAGGGTGTCTCGAGGGTGCCCTAGCCAGCTCTAACAGCGTCTCGCCACCTTGCTAATATAGATAAGAACACCTTATAATGGCGTCCGCGGTAGACAAAACAGGCAAGACCTCTACGTGCTTTAATCTCACACCGCGCTAGTGTAGGACATTAATAGAAGTCCATAATAGTGTCCTAAAACACTGCTCGTTCGCCTATATAATTGGCAGTTTGTTCGACTAAGCGCTAAGTTCGAGCAGTAAGGCGAGGAGCTTAAGCAGAGCTTGTTATTATAGATGCCTCGTACGTAGGAGGAGGCTCTAGCGCTAGCTCCTTACCATTAACTGTCTAGATAGACTCGATTATAATGGATAAATCTCGTAGGCTAGTAGAAGCGTTAAAGCGAACAAGGTCTATAGCCTTCTTCCACTGCTCGTTACTATGCTTAAGTCTATATAGAGTAACTGCTTTAGTTAAGCGTACACCTCGGGAGCCTGTCGAAGTTATTAGAGCTCTAATCCTCTAAGGGTAGTACTCGGCGATTTCCTAGTCTCTAAGATGAGGTACAATCGACCGATCTAGCTCTTAACGGGTTGTTACCCATGTCTTCTTAGTGTTAGCAAGGTCGGTATCGCCATTAGAAATCTTTTAGTGGCCCTAACGACTGTCATACTGCAACTTAAATGGTATTAGGGCAGGTGGTGTCGTAGCAGCAGTACTCGTAGTGATCGCAGTCGAAATGATAATACTTTCTTTACGAGGAGGGTCCCCTTGCCCTTCTAAGAGACCTTAGAAGGTTTAGTGACCTTATTTACAGAGGTGGTTAAGCGACGGACAGATGTGGCTAGGTTGTTACATAGCTTCGCGGGTCGCGTTTTAGGCGCTAGGGCCTATATCTTGGTCTTTTTTAACGTTTTTGATCCCCTTGTTTTTCCTAACGTGTTCGTAGCATTAGAAAGTGGCTTCCTTAAAGGTGGTACCTTTTTTGGAAGTGGTTGTAGTTGCTAGGTAGAGGTATTGCGTTTTGTTGTTGCCCGGCAAGGTGTGGATTCGGGAGGTGTTTATTAGTTAATAAGCCGAATAGGAGCCTTGCCGCGCGTGGATCTTAGCGTGCTTATAGAGGGCCCTTCTCTAATGTCTTCCTCTTCTTCCTTAAAGTGTACACGTCGTCTTAAGCCTATATAGGTAGGTGGTTAAGCTGGCGAGGGTGGTGGCTCTAAGAGGCTAGATTCGCGTGTTCGGCTCTACGAGCGCGTACGCACGCCAGTTTAAGAGGCTACTACCTCGAGCAAAGCATTAGTAGCACTGGATTAATCCATATTGACGCGTATAACAGGTAATAGTACTATGGTTGTATAGTAATCTAGCTAATAGTCATTAAACTAGCAGTTAAGAGCAACAAGTTCGAGACCGGGGGTGGCAAATTGCCACGAATTCTGCATACGAGAATAAGCTCGCCCATGAGAATCATGCTTTCTGCGATGGGCGACATTCCTAAAGCATTCAATGCATGTTGGGCTGAAGGATGCCTCTTTACGAGACGTATGTGTTGTTCATTGGTCTGTTCCGCGGAAAGTCGCACATTTGCTGGGAATGGCGGGCTGATAAAAAAAAATGGATTCCTGCAATGCAGATCCTCGAAGTACACCCCCTCCAGCACCCAACGGTGTCCCTGAGCGTCATATCAAGTCGCATAAGTAGACCTTTCGAGTCCTGCGGCTGCCGAACAGGAATGACATCGTGAGGAGCTGTTGAGTGTGTATCCACATCACCGGCTCATTCTTAGAATCTCAACGTGAGATGTCCCGGCAAATCTCGACAAAGGATACAGACACTATGAGTTGTCCGATAGTGATGGAAGATTGCAAAGTCGGTCATGCTTACATTTACTTACCACAGGATATATCACCCCTATAAGGCTTTGGAATATCGGAACGCGGCCGAGAAACATGTTCTTATTTGAGTTTACAAAAGATCAACTCGGTGATGCTTTCCGTCGGCAAAAGTTCCATTATAATATCACATATCTACAGCTGGTCCTGCCACTTGTACGCCGGCTTGAAACCAATCTCCTTCTTTGCTTTCTCGATCGAGAGCAGGGTATCGTTAGGTCCGGAAGTAGCGTTGTACTTGACCCCAGGGAAGGCCTTCTTGACGAGTTCGTCATTCGATTGTCTCATGCAGGTGTCCTCGGCAGCAATCAGGTACTGATGATGACCCTTAGTCTTGCTGTCCAACGACTTGGAAACAGCCTGACCACCATCTCTTGCGTCAATGTATCCCCAGCAATTCCAGTAACGCTTCATCGGGTCGTCTTGCCATGACTCGAAAGTCTTGTACTCCTCTGGCAACATGACGTTGCTGAATCTCAACGAGACAATCTTAACTTCGGGGTCCCATCTGGCGTATTGCTCGGCCAATGTCTCACCAACCAACTTGGACAATGAGTATGCCGACTCTGGCTTTCTCTCGTGCTCTTCCGTGACGGGCAGTGACTCGGGTTGGTGGGGGTCGAATGGGATACCGATCAGTGTTTCCGAAGACGCAAGGACAATGTTCTTGATTTTGAGCTTGCGGCAGGCTTCCAGAACGTTGTATGTGCTCATGGTGTTGGTACGGAATTGTCTGGAGCTATTGGTCTGACCGGGAGAGGGAATGGCCGCGAGATGGACGACAGCGTCAATGCCACTGTATGCCATGTCCTGGATCGTGTCAGCTTTGTCGATAACGAGACTTCATCGTCTGAGAACTCACGGTCGTGAGGAATGTCTCCAACACAGCTCCCATGTCTTCCAGATCGATCTCAACGAGGCGGTATGCACCACCGAGACCTGACTTTCCATCCTCGCTGATACCAGGAGGACGACGGGTGTCAACCGAAATGACCTCCCATCCCTCATCAGCAAGGTATCTGACCGTTGAGCGACCGAGCTTGCCACTGCCACCAGTGACAATGACTCTGCGCTTGTTCTCTCCTCTCTTTGCTTCGCCGAGGGCGAGCTTGTCGGTGAATGAAGCTTGAGGACTCATGATGATTCTCCTTGTCTGTAATGATCAAGCAATGGACGACGTGAAAGTTGCAGAGAATATAAGTCTTTCAAGAAAAGATCATCTACGGCAAGAAGACCGTTGCTTATGTCATGGATAGTTTCTTCCACCTTCAGCCGCAGGTTTACCCTCTAAGAGATGCGGTAGTTGAAGTCGGGACAGCTCATAGCGAGCCAATCATGTTGTTGGAGTGGCATTCGTCATGAGGGGAGCTCTCCACCACCCGCATCTATGACCCACACCTCCACAAAAAAGTCGACTTCATCCGGTGACCGCTTGGCTGTAGCTTGTTTGACAGGTAGGCCCGAGTTTCTGGTTCTTTCGGAAGTGTCCTTGACTTCTCAGTGATGTGATTCAAGGACAAACTCACGGAACAGATCGCATATCGGTATTTGTGACTTTGACTGCGACAAAAGATATATAGACTGTTGGTTGTTGAAGTTGTTTGGATGACGTTTGCAACTTGCAATGGTTGTTGGCAGAATTCGATCCCGTTCGAAAAAAATCAGTCATCTCTGTGGATACTATGTGAGTGAATCAATCTTACAAGTATTTTGAGCAGTGAGCATGGAATAATGACTTTCTCTTGTTTGATATCTGTAGTGAAGTCAATGTTTCGTGTGTATGCGTGAATTATGGATCATATGTTGGAGTCCGATTCGACCAAGATCAGCCGTTGCCTAAACGTCAGCCTCACAGATCTTATCATGATTCTTTCCACTATCTTGACAAGCAACTAGCTACCAAGGACGCCGACTTACACCCTCATCTTTGGTAGTAACAGCAACTTCTATGAAATTTCCATGCTAACAATCAGTCTTAGCCCAATCAAATGTTGCTTAGGTCATCAACAAGGCAAGCAGGGGTGTCCTCACACCAAGCTTTGAATTTCTCAAACTCAAGTTGAACGTCCTTCCAGATATTTCTTGCAACAAGATGTCACTGGAGGAAGGACAAAATCGAAGTTTCAAACTTTCCTCGGAACTCGAAGATCCGGAGCGGTGCGAGATGGCACGTTTTGAAGTTTCGCTGCGCAACACGCATATCTTTCCTTCTTGAGCCATGAAGTTCAACAGCTCGGCTGTGCAGCGCCGAATGCCGAGCACGCGTACGAACGTTCTGTGTTTGGTCAACTCGGTTCAAATACACTTCCTTCCAATCCAATATCACTTCCTTGGAAGACAATCGCATTCTTTACTTGATCGAGACAATCAACCATGTCTGGAAAGCAGCATAATACGCTCCGCAATGTGTACGTCGCACCACAGAACTGTCAACGCGGTCTGGACTCGGCATCTGGCGACGTTTCTCGCGGCCGAACTTGTTCGAACCGTTGTCAACGTCCTCTAGTCTTTCACAGATGCGGTTTCACTCCACCTGCTTCGGTCAGCACTGATCTCTGTTTTCTCCATGCAATGGAGAGACCTAGTTGCAGTACTCGTAGTCAAGACTATGAAAAACTCAAGGACGATGGCGGAAATGATTGGAGTTCGTATGAGTTCAAAGTCATGGAGCAAGATGGTATCCCCTCCGTGTTTGCTCGGTATGAGCTGTCTTCAAGCCAAGAGACGGTTGGTCGGCGGCTCTCCAATAGTCAGTTGCATCTCTCAATTCGTCTATGTCTCAAATCCCTTGCGACTTTTTTTATTGAATCGATGTTTCCCTCAAAGACGAGCATGGCCTCGGCTCTTTCTGCATGCCCTGTGTCGATTTGCGCTTCTCATCGCGTGTCCAGCCTTTCTTTGCCGACCGAGTCGGCGCACAACATTCTTTCCATCCTGACTGCAAACTGGACTTGACATCCAACGACATACAGCTAGTCTTGAACACTCTTTTGATGTCTGCTACTGTCCTTACCTAGCAACATGGACGGCCTGAAGGGATCCTTCCTGTCTCGCGACGTCTCGATACATAGCAAGGAATATCTGGAACAAGACATGTCTTCAAGTATACTCGGCGCGACTGGCTTCTTTTGCTTCCTCTCCATCATCATCGTTACACTTCGCCTGTACGCACGTGCTTTTATGGTACGACGCTTAGGTTGGGAGGACCTCTTGATTTTCATCACTGCTCTTTTCGTCCTTGGTTGCTGGATCTGCTTCATTGGTGAATCCAAATCTGGAGTTCTTGGTCGGCATATGGCCACCGTCACGATACCACAATTCGAGCTGTTCTTGTGGTGGACGTTTCCGCACCAACTCTTTCTCACTCTCGGTGTTGGCACATTCAAATGCAGCGTTGCCTTTTTTCTCATTCGCGTCGGTCGGAGTAGGAGGGGTCGATGGGCTTTGTACGGTCTAATCTGTAAGTCGAGGGCATAATTCAACAGCTTGTGATTTGCGACTGACTGACGAGGTTTCGTTACCATTGTCTCCCTCGTGTATGGGTCGACACTCTTCTGGTCCTGCATCCCTTTGCGAGCAAATTGGCATTTCGATGAGCAGAAGAACGCAAAGATGATTTCGCTCAAGGTGTGGAAGGGACTTGCAATGTGGAACAGCCTGACAAACATGGTGACAGATAGTATCCTTGCTGTTTGGCCCATGCCCATCGTGCTCAGGATGAAGGTGTCGACATTCAAAAAGATCTCACTCGTCGTCGCACTGAGCCTGGGTTGGCTGGCGGTCGTTTGTGGAGCAATCAAGACGCGGTCGATGTGGAACTACTTCGATGCCACCGACAAGTATTACAAGGACACGTACTTTTTCTGGAGCTTCATGGAGATGAGCGTGGGGACCCTCGCGGCATCGGTGCCTTTGCTGCAACCGCTTGTGTACAAGATCCGTCGCTCTTCCTCTTCCAAAGGCGACAGTGAGCAGGTTGTTGCGATGCCGCTGCCAGTGGCTGCGCCGGCGACAATGCCTCAAGCACGCATTCGACGACCAGTCATCACATGGACAGGCATGGGCTTCACCGAGGACGCAGAAGCAAAGTACGATATTCCGGCACGAAGCAAATCGACTACGCGGATAGACATGGAACGATCGGATAGCGGAACGATATTTGTAGGATACGAAGGATCGAAAGGGCTCGAGTCCAGAGCGAGAGCGACTGTACTGTAAAGATGAGTGATAGATAACGATTGAAATGACTAAAAGTGCTCCCATCAGCGCAGCGCGTGTTTCAAGCATTGACAGTGATGGCGTGCGGAAGCTGGGCTCGGCTGTCCATGACTTGAGATGGTGTGTCCTCCCTGTGATTAAGGACCAGGAAGCTCTTCAACACTCCTTCTGCCCGCAAGCCGACGTTTCTCCGCGCGTCCCTCTGTGCGACAAAGCGAGGGAAGCAAAACGCATCCTCGAGGTTCTCGACAGAACAGACCGCCATCAAACATCCTTGAAATTCCCGATCACCTTTCGCTCTGACAAGAATCAAGTCCCACGCCGAATAAAATCAAGACGTCGGCACAAATGCTCGGATTCCGTCCTGACTCTCGAGTTAACACACCTTGACCAACAAAGTCCCACCCAGCGCCCAAGATCATGGCGCATCACAAAAGAGATGGAACAACCTCATAGTCCATCGCTGGCATATGCCTCTGACGTGTATTCTTCGCTGTCGAGTGTGTCCGCCTTCAACAGGCGCGACGCGCGATTTGATCTCAGACTCACGACGATACCTTGCAGGAGGCAGATTCGATGACTTCTTCGTGACTGGCTTCGGAGGGTCATTCGAATGTCGAGTGCTTGGGTCGATACGCGCAGCGATAGATGTTTCTTCTCTTGGTCACGATTCTTCTGTGGTTGAACTATGTTCTTGTGCGACGACCTTGTATAACGTATTCAATGCATGCCCGGGCGATCTGGACGTCACTGGTAGGTGTGATAGGACAAGAACTGTGCTTGCTGCTTGCCGATATTCTGACCTTTTCCCCTGTCATTCTGTTCTCTTGACCGCCAATCATCGTCGGACCTGACCTCGCTTATGCAATCTACTCCAGACTCTATACCGCATTGCGATATTATCATGCATGAATAGTCGATCTGTGACCCGCAGCGATCGAACTTCAAGTCGCATTCTTTTCTTTCTCTTGTCGTCGTTCCCAACTTTCTCAGTTCTCATTCTTTCTCTAGTTCCTCGATCAGAACCACAACTGCTACATTGGTCATGATGATGATCCGAGCTTTTTCTTGCTTACTCGCATTGTTTTCGGTTTTGAAGCTCGTCAATGCAGGTGGCCATGATCACAATATTGTAGGTGCTCCAGTAAACACTACAAGCGGCCTCATCATTGGACATGCTTCGAGGAACCGATCCCAGGTCTCCGAGTATCTGGATATACCTTATGCTCAACCCCCGCTTGGTCATCTACACTTCGCCGCACCTAAGAAATACAGTTCAACCAACATCTTCAACGCCTCCTCCTTCTCGCCAGACTGTCCTGCAAACATTGCCCCGCCTTCGACTTATCCTGGCTTGACCACGACCGGCCGTCGCGTTTACATGAACTTCGTCGACCAGACAGGTAATCCGCAGAGCGAAGACTGCTTGACGCTCAACATCTGGACCAAAGCCACAGCGCACAACAAACCAAAAGCGGTGCTGCTCTGGATTCATGGTGGACGATACACTATTCCTGGCACCCACAGCTTGTTCTATCGGGGTCAATATCTTGCCGACCAAGAAGATGTCATTGTTGTGACCATCAACCAGCGAATCAACATCTTTGGCTACCCTGGTGCGCCGGGCGAAACACAAAATGTTGGTCTGCTCGATCATCGCATGGCTGTCGAGTGGGTGCGAGACAACATCAGAGGGTTTGGAGGTGATCCGCACCGTATCATACTCTTTGGCCAGAGTGCCGGCGGGGCTGTAATCGACTTTTACTCTTACGCTTGGAAGACGGATCCAATCGTTGCTGGCTTGGTTTCGCAGTCGGGTATAGCGCTCAGCTTTGCCGTCAACTCGCCCAACATGTCTGCCAAATACTGGTACACAGCAGCAGACTACCTCGGATGTGGCGGTTCTGGCAATGTCATGTCGTGTATGCGCAGTAAAAACTTCACCAACATCCTTAAAGCTGCCGGCAAAGTTCCTTACGAGCCGACGGCAACACTCTATCAACCAGTCTTTCACCCAACAATCGACAACAAGACTGTGTTTGCCGACTACGCTTCACTCTCTGCAAACGGCAGTTTCGCAAAGATTCCTTATCTAGCCGGCAACGTCGACTATGAAGCAGGCTCCTACAAACTGGCTGCCCGGGCAACAAACAAAACTCTAACATCTGCTCAATGGGATGGCTTTATCCTCGCTGGCTTCACATGCCCCACTGGCACAGAAACTGCAAATCGAGCAAAGTACAAAGTTCCAACTTGGCGATACCGATACTTTGGCGACTCGGACAATTTGCGCTTGTATCCAGGCAGTAGGGTTTATCACGGTACTGAAATTACCATGATCTTTGGGACTGCCGAAGATGTCAGTGGAGTGCCTAATTCGGTTGCGGAGAATGAGGTGTCAAGGTATATGATGGAGGCTTGGGCAAGATTTGCGCGTGATCCTGCCAGCGGATTGGAGGGTATGGCTTGGCCGAACTATGAGCCTGGCAAGCAGACTCTGGCGAGATTAGCATTCGACAACTCAACTAGATCGTCATTCGTGGATCCCGCTATCTACGATACAAGGTGTCCTGTGGTAAATGATCCAAGTCCCGCTCATGGGGCTTTCTAATCTTCTGCAGTTCTAGCAGCATTAGCGGGCGACCTGAACATGCAGCAGTAGCACCAATGGCAGCACACACATCTTGCACGGTGTATGAAAGAAACATGAATTCATTAAGATAGATCATTATTACGACATCTCAAGACATGAACATTTGTCATCATCAGGCATCATCATCTAACCTTGCATCTCAATACCACCGGTACCGTGGATGCACTCGCCGGTGAAGTAAGATCCAAGAGGCGAGGCCAATTGGATATAGGCTGTGGCAATCTCAATGGGCATACCAGTTCTGTCCATGGGGGCCATGCCCTTGCCGACATTCTTCATGCCCTCGGCGGGTACGTTGGCAGTGGCGGGTTGGAGGGGGGTCCAGCTACGATTATGTTAGTTGGTTGATGTGGGACCATCATGAGAACAACTTACATGATTCCGGGTGCGACGGCGTTAACTCTGATGCCTCTGGGAGCCTGCTGCTTTGCGAGTGCGCGGGTGAAGGTGACAATTGCGCCCTTGGTGGAGCTGTAGTCGATTTTTGATGCGTCGCCCATGTATGCGAGGACGGAGGCCGAGTTGACAATGTTGTCACCACGCTTCATGTGCTGGAGAGCGTACTTGCTCAGGGCCATCATCTATGGGAATGTGGTCAGTATGTTACATGGCAATGCAAGAGTCCACGACATACCTGAATGATGTTGGTCTGGAAGGTCTTGGTGACAACCGAGATGTCAATCTCTCTGTGATCCTCGCATGACTCCTGCATGGAAGCGTTGTTGACAAGAACGTTGAGCTTGCCAAAGACCTTGATGTGCTCGTCGATGGCGGCCTTGCAGTTGGCCTCTTCCTTGAGATCATACTGCATACCGTGACCCTTGCGCCCGGCCTTCTCAATCTGCTTGATGGTCCATTGTGCATCCTCTTCTTCCTCGGGTAGGTAGAGAATCGAAACATCGGCACCTTCTCTTGCCATGAGGATGGCGACGGAACGACCAATACCACTGTCACCACCAGTGATGAGAACGGCCTTGTCTTGGAGAAGACCTCTGCCTTCGTACTCCTTGAGGTAAGGCTTGCCGTTGTCGTCCCAGAACTCGAGTTGTGTCCAGTTGGCCTGCTCCTTCATGTCCTTGTCAAGACCGGGACCACCCTGCTGGTCTTGGGCGGAGATTTGCCATGTGTAGGCGGTGACGGGACCTTCTTGCTCAGACATTTTGATGGATGTGCGTTTTCAGAAATGTTGAAGAGTGTGTTTAGGAAAAAAAAAGAGAGGGAGAATATGGGAAAAGTAGAGTGAGAGTGGATACAATGCTGCTTGAACGGGTAATGCATCAACAGAGTGACATCACAGTCCGAGCTCAAGCTGGTGCTGTCATGGAGGGGTCATGGTCGTCCGCGGGGCAGGAGGGCAACTTTTCCCGGCGGCTCCGACAACGAACTTCAGGACTCTTGTTCGCAACGTCTTCTCCAGCCACAACTCTCTATCTTCGACGACATTCGTGGTTTCCCACTTCCTTGAAGGACTTGTCGGCCCGCATAGCCATGGGTGTCCTGCCTATTCAGTTGAGAACTTTGAGAATTATCCTGGCCAGTATAAGACACTCTACACCTCGAACGATCGCTGGGGCTCACACCCTTACGGACTTGTGTATGCCTCCTTCTTTGCTGGTCAGTTCAAAGTTTGACTAACGCCTCTTGTGTAGTTACAACAAAGAGACACATGAGTGTGTTATCGATTTTGCAAATAACAGGTTTGAGCCAATTGATAGGGTTCTCCCATGGCAGAGGCTTGAAACCGTCCTCAGCGTCTACATCGACATGATCGAGTCCGAAAAAGTTGTCTGTATCCACAGTGATGTCGAGCAACCCGGTGATGCAAAGTGTATGCTGGTGAACGACGAGCTTCAGTGGGTGTATACTCATGATCGGTCAGATGCAATATCCGCAGATCCAGTGACTGGAGTCAAGCGAAACAAGGATGTCATGTTTGGACCATGGATCGTTCAGCCGTGTACCAAGAAAGTGTTGACCGCATGCCTGCAGGCTTGGGATATTCTTGTTAATGCCGTTGAAAAGAAGACGACACCGAGTTTCGCCGATAACAAAGAACTGCTGTCGAGAGAACGACAACGTCAGACGACCAAGGATATAGAGTCTGGTCAGGTAGACAAAGCGCTCGAGGCAGCTGGCATCATCGAGGAATTCCCTAGACAGTTTTGCTACAGGCTCGGAGACCTCAGTTTATCTTTATTGCGCCAGGACTGCAAATTCTGACAGCAAAAGCTTTTGTCGACCAGCCTTTCAAGAGTCTGAGATCAACGCAAACTGATGCAGACATTCAGAAGAAGATGCCCATTCTCCTTCTTAGAGGTAAGGGCTTATGCCGAGCATCTGACTAATTCTCTCATTCATACAGTGGACCCACGCATATGACCATAGGGCTATATCTCGAAGTTTAGACGCAAAACCACTTGTATCCTTTTACAGATGCCACACGCTTGCTTTTGCCTTTCTCGGTAGGCGGCGAAGACATATGGGCACACACAAGCAACGACATCGCGATTGATGACAAGCACGATGATCTCTATCAAATTGGGGAGAATTCACTCGTGACGAATCATGGCGTCTTATTGCTTGCAGTGTTGCAAAGTTTCTACGCCCAGATTCATCAAGGAAACTGGTCCATTGATGAGAGCGGTGTCAGCGACGCCATGAACAAGTTTCGCGAAGCAGAGACCGAAGAGCATTACAATAGATATGTCGTACATAATGGGGCCTGGCGAGTACTGGTAGTCATCGGATGGAATGAGCCTTCTTCTGGTCCTATCGTGTCCATTAATGCTGAGAAAAAGATTGCGCAGAAGATTCTCGCCCTACTTAGGATAGTAGTGAGATTGTTTTGTCGGTTTCGCCAATGTCGCAAGAGCTGACATTAACATCAACGGTCAACGTCGGAACAACAACAGGAAGAAACACACAAGGGAGCAAGGCTAGATAAACCCCAAGACAATTCTCGAAGCGAGAGCGAGAATCTGTATCGTTGAGGCTCTTGTCAGTGTCAACCGTCGGCGCGCGCGTCTGCGACCCACCGCGGCTGAACGTCGCAACAACGATGTGCCAATCATCTCATCTCGACTCCGACGCAAGAAGCTCTTCTCTGCATCTACAGACTGACCATACAAACTACTGGATTGAATCACTATCCATCCGCAGCACTTCTGCACTACGGGTCAACAAGCCCCTTGTGATGCGCTTCTCGGTCCGGGTCAGCGTCATCCGGTCGCCAGATAACGGCACAGGAAGCAGGACATGAATCAAGATACTCTCGAGGCTTTGCCATTCCTCCTATCGTGCTCAGAAAGTCAAACTGTATTTCTCAACTAGCCATGAGGAATTTTAACGGCTCATACTAAAGACGCTTCCATGGCTGGAAACATGGGCGATGCCACAACTGACCAGCGTTTCAGTCCCCCAAACGGTCACTCTAGAATGTCTCGTCGACGGCACATAACTTGATGCGTTTTCATGTCAACGACTTCCCGTGAACGAGATGTCACTGCCACAACACAATCGGTCACGCTTTCATGGAAGTGGTAGCTGCTCGCAATTCCGAAGTCGAACGTTTTGCCCGTCGACCCGCCGTGTCTCTTGGATATCTCTTGTCTGGAATTAGAGTTAGACTACCGCTTCGATCTCCTGTATGAGGCTTGCGAACCTGTATGACCGGAAAATGCAGAATCGCATTGACCAGGAACACAAGCTATGTACCCGGGGTCCCCTCGTGGTAGTGGATATTATCAGGTCGGCCTTCCCCCAGGTCGCTCGTCTGACCTACTTTGCTCGAGTTGGTCCCGCTTGGACCGATGGAGTTCAATACTGTGATTGTGAGTCGGATACACCTTTCTGACGATCTCCCTCCACTCACTGTATTGATCAGGTTGCTCAAGTGCTTCTACTTACTCTAACACTATCGATTACTCTTTTGCGATGCTTTGTTCGTTTGAGGATAGAGGCGCGCACACTTACCTTGTCAGACTACCTAGTATGGGCTGGCTGTGTATTCACGATCGCATTTGTGATCTGTCAAGGCATTGCGCTGAATGCTGCACGAACGCACCCTCTGGTTGACAGCAATTACATTGACTCGGTTGTGTATCTCAAGGTTTGTCTTGAGCGACTGAGCACGCTATAATAGATTGGAGCTGACCATATTCAGGCCGTCTATGCATCATGCTTCTTCTTCGACATTGGACTATTCATGCCAAAAGCGTCCATCACAGCTTTCTACTGGTGGCTCGTACCAAAGATGTTTAGAAGTTTGAGATTCATGCTATGCGTTGTCACAGTCTATCTTGGCCTTGCACTTACTGGCTCCTTTTTGGTTGATCTTTTCATCTGTTATCCGATCCACTACAATTGGTCGTTGGACTATGATGAGCAAGGTCAATCTATTTGGAATTCTTACACGGATCTTTGGGTCAACTGGACTCTCAACTTTTCGTCGGACGTATTCTGTATGTTTAATCCCCCCATGCTCGAGTTCTCAAGTCTGTTACCGCGCAAGATTGGGGTGCAAGGCACGCCTTTGAGCAACACTGCTTTTGCCCGCAATCCTAAAAAGAAGTTAGATTGTGCAGACTTGAGCACGCGACAAGGACGAATCTCAAAACTCCACGTCATCCTGACACGCTGTAGTATTCTTCATCCCCTTTTTCATCATCAAATCGCTCAAGCTCCGACAGAGACAGAAATTCGGCTTGATTGGTGTTTTCTCGCTAGGTCTAATCACAATGGCGATTAGCTTCGCCCGCTTCATGATCTATACAGTCTCGGACTATGATTTGGGCGACAACGATGGAGGTAAGATCACAAGACTGCAGTGCTTTTGCTCATCTTCTGTAAGAAACATAGGACTGACACAAGTTGCATCAGCCGTTCTATGTACAGCGGAAATGTGCACCTCCCTCATCGTCGCCTCTCTTCCAGGCCTCAAGGTTCTCATCACGCGCGGAATCTCCAACCACATCTCCTCTCGTTCTGGCACCTCTGGGTACAACAAGTCGTCCGACAGTCCCGGGTCCCAAAGTCGTATCGCAAAACTGTCCGCTCGTCTAGCTCGACCAACACGACAAGATCCCGCAGACGAATCCGAATTCGAATTGATTACAGTGGGAGCCCCGGACAAACAGTACAGTGGAAAACTGGCGCCGTCAGCAAAAAGCGTCAATCTGGAAGATACGCAAATCGCGGTGAAACAAGATTTTACGATTGAGCATGGGGTTGACAGTAAGAGGGGATCATATCACAACACCACCAGCTTACTATTTGTATGATATTCATGTCGAATCAAACGGCTATTGGTTTTTTTGCGTAACACAACCACAAGGACTGGGCTTTCCAGAAAAGAACAAAGACATCTGCACTATCGAGGCATCTATACCGAATTCCTCAACTCGTCGCACCATCATTCAATGAGGTTGGATGAACTCAGACCAACATGCTTCCATCTAGAGGGACATACAACAAGGCTTCGTTATCTGAGGTGTGGCCGCTATTCAAGGAATCCGAAGTTGTTGACCGTCAGCTACGACTCTGAATCTTGTGCCTTGGAAAGCAATTGGCGTATAGGCTATCCAGAGTCGCTATCGAACCCAAACATTTTGCAAGACAATTCCAAGGAACAGATTGGGAATCTCCTGAGCACGAGGGTATCGAGATGCAAAGCCGGAACCATATCTTTGATCCCTGAGTGGTTACGCACAGGCAATGACAGGTATGGCGAGCTCTAGTGACTACATCCTGACTTGTTCATCAGCATTATTGCATCCTGATTGGTGAAGAGAACACGTCGTAGGAGAATGGTCCACAGTTCGGAGAAGATTCTCTTCAGCCTTTGATCCTAGCTTCTAACCAAGGGCACACGTGGAAATCTTTTGCAGAATGTCTGCAAGTAATGCTCGATGAAGCTACGCCCGCTGAGGAAGGCCGAGAAGCGGGCCAAGACTCCCAAGACTCGCCAAGGTAGACATGCATATATTCCATGCCGCTTTTCTTACAAGGTTCAACCTCACGTCCGGTTGTGTTCGGGACAATTGACACGAGCTTTGCATGCTTTTCGGACATGACAATGCATGTTTTCAATACCTCAAGTGCAATTGGATGTACCATCGTGGCTGACGACCCTTCATCGATCTGCTCCGGTCGTCCCGCAGCCTTCCCTTCGCAAGTATCCCACAAACTTGCTGCTCCGCGAGGTGTGGCAGGTATTGAGACATAAAAGATGCCTATCCCAACATGACAATGGAACAAACAGCCTCTCACATTCCTAGACCTGATCGGAATGTTCTTATCGCTTGCTACTGTCGCCTCTTTGGCGCTTGCAGCTACTGCTTCCGGAGGGCAACATTAACTTTGACAGCCCATTAGTACAACACCGAGACTTAGGCCTTAAACTTGTTTATAACAACTAAGACAATGGTCTTTTAAGTCTTAATGTAGCCAAAATTCAAAAGCGTACTGGCCTTCTCGCAAGGCAGACGACCAACTTTACGGACAGTTAGCTTAATTTTACCCACGACGTAGCTTCCGGTGATCCATATCCCAACTCGGTCATTCTCTGAACCAGACTTGCCCCCAGCCTCGCCAGCGATCGATCCAACGTTACAGTGTCTGAAAATGTAGAGTTCTATAATCACAAGACCGAAGAGTATATCCGAGCTTCGAAGCACAGGGTCTGCACTCAGTGGCGTATTGCTAGCGATGCGAACCTCACTCGCGTGGTCGACCATGGTACTGCTTATACCACGTCTGACATCGATTTCGCCATCAAGGTCGAGGCGGAAAAGCTCCGCCCATTCACCACATACTACTACCAGTTCACTCAGTGCGGCACTACCAACCATTCTCCTCTTGGTCGCACCAAGACATCTCCATCTGCAGACCAGAAGATTGACAACATCGGGCTGGCTGTCTACTCTTGTTCAAATTTCCCAAACGGCTACTTGAACGCCTATGGCAATGCCGCTCGCAAAGACCGCGTTGACTATGTCATTCACCTGGGAGACTACATCTACGAGTCTAGCGTCGGTGCACAAGGTCGTAAGGCCAGAGCTACCAACCCCAGCCGTGCTCTCCTCACACTGTACGACTACAGGACTCGTATTGCCCAGTACAGGGCCGACGCCGACTTGTTGCTGTTCCATCAGAAGTTTGCTTGGATCGCAACCTGGGACGACCACGAGGTTGCCAATAATGGGTACCGCGACGGATTCAGTGCCATGAACAATACCAAAAACTCTTTCGTTCGCTCGAGTGGTGTTAGTGTTGGCCAACGCAAGATGATTGCTGTTCGTGCTTACTTCGAGTGGATGCCCATTGGTCAGGTAAACATGGATGACAACCTTCGACTTTGGAGAAACTTCCAGATGGGCAACCTTCTTGATCTGGCCATGCTTGATACACGCAACTATGATCGCTCCATCACCGATCTAAGTAAGTTTATGATGTATTCCTGTACCCGACAGCACACTAATATGGAAGCAGACTGGAACACTAACTACATTTACGACATTCACAATGACGCCGGACGCTCACTTATGGGCTCTCAGCAAGAAAACCGGTTCTACAAGACTCTCATCTCCAGCAATAAGCGTGGCGCGGCCTGGCGCATCATCGGTAGCCAGATTGTCTTCAGCCGAGTCAACATAACATCCTGGTTCGGCACATTCGAAAATCCTTACAACGAAGACCAGTGGGATGGCTACCAAGCGAATCACAATCGAACCTTCCAAACTTTCTTCGACCATGATATCGGAAACAACATCATGCTTGCGGGTGACTCTCATGCCAACTGGGTTTCTGACTTGGTACAGGCGAAGGTGCCGTCGGTGTGGAATTTGCTGGCACCGCAGTCACGTCCTCTGGCTTCGGCGGCACTATTCGGTCTGCCAACAACCAGTCTTCCACGCTCGTCCGTGATAATTCCGAATTGCAAGAATGGTCTTTCTGTCTCTGCGAGCGAGCAGAAGTTCCGTAGTGCAGGTCCCAGCACTCCTGATGGCAAGGGACATATTTGTCTGTTGCATGAGACGTATGCAAACACATTCAGAGACTTGGTTCCAAGATTGATCAAGTGAGCCAAGGAGAACAATCTGAAGATGGTCACTGTTGGCATGTTGTCCAGGATCGATCTCATGGAAGAGTCATACTAATTTTGTTTTGCAGCGGAGTGTCTCGGCGACGCAAATGGTGCCTATGCTAAGGGTACTGGTGGTGGCGCTCAGACTTGTTGATATATGTGTTTTTTGTGTGAGGAATATCAGCTGTTATTTCATCCGCCTGTGAGTGAAGCCCTATGTATCTTCATGTCGAAATCTACCGAACGATTTGGGCCGTGGCGAGGGAGATTTCACTGCGTCATCTGGCCAGTGCCAGTTCAATCACGGCATCCACCCGCTGCAAGGCCGCTTGACCGCAACTTATCACCAGCTTTGACACACCAATACACGACCTCGATCCATCATGGCGGTCTCACCCCGCGTCTACCAGTTTCTGGTTTCAATCTTTGCGTCTCTCGGCTCGTTATTCTATGGCTACGACTTGGGAGTTGTTGCAGAAGTCGTTGCAGCTCCATCTTTCCTCGCGGCCTTTGGTGACAATACAACAAAGACTGGACTCGTAGTGTCCTTATTCACTGTCGGACCCTTCTTCGGCGCATTCTGGGCAGGACCCTGCGGAGATTACCTAGGACGTAAGTGGACCATTTTCATCGGGGGCCCCATCTTTATTCTTGAAAGTGCAGTGCACACCGGAGCGCAAGACTATAGCTATATGTTTGGTGGTAGATTCGTGATAGGGCTAGGGTATGTTCATGGATTTCTTCCAATCTTACAGGTAGATCAACAAAGTTACTAACGAGAAATGTTTCAGAGTCACAGCATTGATCATGATCATCCCACTTTACCAAGCCGAACTCTCACATCCGAGCATCAGAGGAAGAATCACAGCACTTCAGCAATTCATGCTGTGAGTTGGCAATCTCATTGCAGCCTGGGTGTCTTATGGAACATACATCTCCTTCGATGATAACAATAGCGCGCAATGGAGGATCGGCCTCGGTCTTCGACTTTTGCCTGCACTGTTCTTGGCTTCACTTATCCTGCTCTTCCCCGAGTCACCTCGCTGGCTGATCCATCATGGTCGCAGTGAGGAGGGATTGAGGGTGCTTGCCAAATTACAAGCCTCCGTTTCGTGAGCAACAGCATGCTCATTCGCCTTCAACACTATGATCGGTCAAGTTTTTCGCTCACATCTCCCTGGAAAAAAAAAAGATAGGGATGGAGATACTACATTCTTTTTCGTCGTGTGTTCGGGAGAAACAAACGCGCTTTGGTTCTAGGGGCCACTCTTCCAGAGACGGCAAAGAGACCTTTTTGGAAGAACATGGGTCCTTTGTTTTCCAAAATATGCCTTGGTTTTGGGCCTGGCAAGTCGAGAATCTCCTTTGCAGCAGCTTTCGGGGCCGATGAGTGGAAGGGAAGTGCAGGAGAGATGGGTAAGGTTGAGGAAAAGGAGTTGAAGATTGGAAAGGCAGAGGATTGGTTTTACACTATGGTTGGGAACACAAGGAGGTAATGTAGAACATTCTCAAAATAGACTGAGAATATTACTCTGAGAAATTTTTTCGTGTATCCTTCGGCTATGATGTTCAAGCGATGAGAATGCTTTCCTTGCCATAAACGCTTGCGACGACTTTGCAGACATTGAGCATTAAGAAGCATAGTTCAAGCTAGGACAACATCCCTTCTCAAGAGATTCGGTAACCAGAAGAGAGAGCAAGCAAGAGTTAATAGGTCCGTGATATCCAAGTTCAAGCTTTGTTCTCAACTTCTTGTATTTTTCCACATGAATCAGAAACTCGTCTCGAGCTGAGATGAACGACATAATCAAGGATTCATGGACCTCCTACCTCATCATCCCTCTTGTCAATATGGTCCACACACTGACCGCAACTGATCGGTGGATAAATGCAGTCTTGATGTCGATCATCGTTGTACCGGTATAAATAAAATTTCAAGATATCTTGGAGCTCCACGTATAACTTTTCATCACTTACGGTCACGAAGTGAACATCAGAAACTCGGCCATCCGACATCACCAACCAGATCCGATGCGGTGGCGTTATCAATGCCAACAATTTGTAAATCGAGTTGTCCAGATCTTTGTACATAGGCCTTCTCCCATTCTGCTATGACCTCAGGGTGAGGCTCATACGCTGTAGTCGAGCAGCTCCTCCAGAGGACCTTGTGGTTGTCTCGACCATCGGTCGTGAACGTACACGCGCATCCCGCACCGCCTCTGTCGACACTAATCCGCAGGCTGCGGAGATGTGGCATCCTCGGTATGGCTTGCGCAATGGCTAGATGCAGACCGTCGAAAACATCACTGTTAGGTGCTATGCGGAAGTATTGCTCGGGCCAGTTGAAGCGGGCGGGCATTTCATAGTCAGATCTGTCGTTGTGCAAGTCATCGTAGTCCAAATCTTCATCAACGTCAGGTTCAGAATCCTCGGGGTCTTGTTCAATCATCCAGACGCCGTCAGGCGTGACAAAATCAAAGTCGATTCGCAAGTCGCGTAGTTTGGGCCAGTGAGTTGACATCGGGGATATGTGGAAGAGGTCTTCGCTGACCACAGCATAGAGATGCAAAGACTCGAGTTGCTGTGAAAGTGTATTGAGAGCACTGCTGAGGGAATCTTTACCATCTACATTAGGAATGGCCGGAGGGTCGAAAAACTAATTGGCAGGTACGACGCCAGGATAGTGCAGCTTTAGGTGCGTGACAGTCTCGGGCATTGCACTTAAACCTCGAGCAAATGCTGCGGTGCGTTAGAGATCATTCTGGTTGTGGGACAAGGTGAATCACCTGCTCGTTCAGTGTTGCGTAATGTCAGGGTTTTGCTCTCCATGTCCCAAATTTGTAACTCAACTCTTTCCACACAAGTGCAAGCTTCTACGATACGCAATGCAGCTTGTGCGGAGATGTATCGAGGATGGACTTTGCGAAGCTTACGAGGTGCACCACCATGGATGATTGACTCAGATACGGCTGGAAGCAGCGGCAGTTCTCGAAGCAGGTCCAGAAAGCTGGATTCGTGCCTAACCATCTCACAGTTGGATTCTATCTTGTTAGCACGACGTGTCTGACTCTGATGATCCATGTGGTAGTAGTCGCTCTGTGAGATGGCCTGTATCTCCAGGGCAAAGGGGGGCTTGTCGGTCTTTGCAGAAGTTGAGGAACTTGGGGCTTCTGGATCGCCAGCTCGAACTAAATTCCAAGAATTGATCACCTCAAAGATCGTCTTCAGAGAAGCAGAGAAGATCTGGTTGTTTGTTGCTTTCTCCGACTCGGACTCCAATCTGGTCCAGCTGTCCTCTCCATATTCAGGAAGGTGGATGGTAACATCAAGCCGCCGAAAGACAGCTCTGCGATCCGGGGTCAGGTAGTGATCAATCTGGCACAAGCGTTTGTCCGAGTCGACACGCAGATGTCGGAAGGTCAGAGCCTCAACGACGGATAACCAGGAACGAGATATGGTGGCATACTGAGCGATACGTGGTTCAGGCTGACGTGGTTCATGTTGTTTGAGGTGGGTCGCGATGAGCATCAAGGTGACGGGATCGAGGTCATTGAAAGACATGGTGGGCTGCCTTCAGGTTGATAGTCGTAGCTCACATCAATGGGGTGTATGGGTGTACGGAACGATGAGGATCAGGCGACATGTCGAGGGAAAGGGGAAGGCAGGAATACATGACTCGTCGGTTCGAAAATGATTTCTGAGGCATCCGCATCATGGACATGAAGCGGGAAATGAGTATGGAAGGCACGACCTGCACATTACGGTGCGCTCGAGTGTTAGTCGATGGGATCAGTATACACACAATCGGCACGGAAGTCTAGGCAGCCGAGAGCAAGAGCTACTGGTTTTGGCATGCTGGGCAGTGGCAAGTATTACGAGGATGCATTCGTAGACGACTGAGAGCGACTGCTAGTCTTGAGGCGCGACTCGCGGCGCCAAGGAATGAGCAGCAATCACATGCGCCTGACAATCTACTTCGAGTACATTAATCCCACACTGCGCTCCTTCCTAGCGACGGTCAAGAACGAGAGAAGCACAATCAGCCATGAAGAAGCTACGCTCGAGTTTCCTCAAGAGAACGCACAGTGAGCGCTGCTCCACCTGTACCAGATCTGTCATGACGCAATGTTTGCTGACCTGAATGGCCAGGCAGCGATGCTGCTTCTCACCCAAACACGCCGCCGTCCGTCGACTCTCCCGAAATCAATGCCACCCAGGCTATCGTGAGTCCCCCTACCCTCTCGTCCCAAATCTCATCACTAAGACAGTCTCCAGCGCCTATTCTGCGAAGCCCCCAGCGATAACAGCGTAAGCTCTACCTCCTCGACCCACCACACCGCCTGCCTTCGCTGAACACTTCCCAGGGAGAAGAGGTGCTGCACCTACCCGTCATTGTCGAGGCTGCCGAGTCGTCGCCGCAGGCTGCCGCCGCCGCTGCCTACCAAATCCGCAAATGCCTCTCCAAGGACAACAAGTCGCGAGTCCAATACAATGCCATCATGTTGATTCGCATCCTGGCCGACAATCCCGGCCAGTCATTCACCCGCAACTTTGACGCCAAGTTTGTCTCTACCGTCAAGGACCTGCTTAAGAACGGCAAGGACCCGAGCGTGCAGCAGATGATGAGGGAGACCCTCGACTCGTTGGAAGCAGAAAAGAGCTACGACAATGGACTGTACGACTTGCTGGCCATGTGGCGCCAACTCAAGGGCCACCAAGCTCGCATCCTGCCGCAAGACGTACACCGCCAGATTGCTCCTCCGCTGTCACAGTACCCAAACACACAACCCCAACCGGGAGGCGCCCTGCCGACACAACAAGAACTCGCCTCGCGTGTCGAAGAAGCACGGAACACTGCTAAGATCTTGCTCCAGCTGCTTCAGAGCACCCCACCCGAACAAGTCATGAGCAACGACTTGATCCAGGAATTCTCGGATCGCTGTCAGGCCGCCCAGCGCAGCATGCAGGAATACATCAATTGCACAGCTCCTCCACCCGACGACGACACACTTCAGACTCTGATTGAGACGAATGAGCAGCTGAGTCTGGCAATGAGCAGACACCAGCGCGCTGTTCTTCAAGCCCGACGAGCCCTCGGCCAATCTGTCTCTCCTGCAATCGCCAACAACAATCCCTTTGCTTCTCCACCTCCTCAGCCTCAGCCTGCCCTACAACCACCACACCTACCACCAACTTCTCACCTAATCGACCCCCAAAGCACATACTTGCCCGTCTCTCCCATCAACGAATCATTCTCAGCTCCGCGAGGACCACCACCAGGTCATCCTTCTGCGCCGACACTGGCTCCAAGCAATCCTTTCGCTGATCCTGCCGAGTCTACTCATAACCACGATTTGGACTACACGGATCACCCTCACGAGCCACGCAACTATGGCCCTGGTCTTGACACCAACCCACGCCCAGCATATGGTGGAGTCACTGAGAGTTATATGGGCCGACAGTACAGTGCTGCCAACGGCCTCACCATGCACGGCGGTGTTGACACATCCACCGCCGAAGACGTGAGCCCGGTTGAGCAGACACACACTCAGAGGGAGGTGCGATACAGGTATTGAGCGTCCTGGCAAAACCCAAAGATTTGCAAACCCTTTCCTATGGTACGATTTGAGTATCGAGTGTTGTTTATGGGTTGAAATGAAGTAATACATTGCATGCACAAGCTTTTCTTGACTTCTTTTCCCGGCCTTGTCTGAGACGTGAGACTGCCGTTGAACTAGTAACCATGTTTCATCTTTTGCATCTTGAGCAGTGGATGTATTCCACTACATCGATAATTGAATAGTTTCATTGCGATTTGCTGTCCCACTCCAACGAGGCGCTATTTTGGATTCCGCTAAGTTTCATCTGCCTTTGCTCTAGGAACTTGCGGAGTAATAATATTCTTGAAATGTGTTTTTCATGTTTGTCGCTGTAGATTGGGATTGTACCTCTAACATATCATCACTTTCTTTCATTTCCTGAGCGTCCCACATCTTCCCAAGACAAGACTGCAAAACCAAAAAAAAAAAAAAAAAAAAAAAAAAGAAAAAAAAAAAAAAAAAAAAAAAAAAAAAAAAAAAACAATCAAAAGAAGAAAAAAAAAAAGAAGAAAACATTAATCCTCATAATAATCTAAATATCATCTATATATCTATGCGCAAAAAAGAAATGTCGAGTTGAATCGACTGACTGGGTCTCAAGAAAGAGCCCCTCTTAAAACAACCAATCCAAGAATTTCTCCCACTTGGTCACTGGCTCCTTTTCATTGACCGCACCTCTGGGATCGAATCGTCCAGACCACAGATCAATCTCGCTGGCCCGCGCGATACGCGTCCTCTTGACAATCTTCCACACCACGTACGGAATGATGTAAATCGCAATGCCGATGTAGGAAGCAAAGAAGGATCCGGTGTTCCAATTGCCCTTGAGGAAAACGCTGAAGCCGGAGAAGATTGTGATGATCCCGCTGCCGATGGCGCCGACGTAGGCGGCGAGGGGTTGAAGGCGTCCTTTCATGGGAAGGGCGTTGCGGTCGATGTTTTGGGCTCTGCAGGCGTGGTGGTAGCGGATGTAGCAGATGCAAAGGGTCATCCAGGCGAGGAGGCCGGCGACGGTGCTGAGATTGAGTAGCCAGGTGAAGGCTTGCGATGCACCGCCCGAACCCAGGGAGAGGTAGGCGAGGGGACCGAAAGCGAAGGAGGCAAGGACGGCCCAGTAAGGTACACCTTGACGGTTGACCTTGGCGAAGAATTGCGGCATTTGGCGGTCTGCGGCCAGAGCGACGAGCATACGCGATCCGATGTAGCAGTAACTGTTTCCAGCTGACCATGCAGAGATCAAAATACATGCGTTGACGATAGATGGCAAGACGGTGATTCCAGAGTTCTTGATGGCAATGACCCAAGGAGAAGAGTTTGCGTTTCCAGAACCAGAAACGAGGTTGGGGTCATTTGAAGGAACAATCATTCCAATGAGGAGCGTGCCCAAGACGTAGAAGAAGAGGATACGGTAGGTGACACGGTGGACAGCCTTGGGAATAGCCTTGTGAGGGTTCATGGTCTCGGCTGCTGCGACAATGACAGTCTCGACACCAATATAGGAGAAACTGGCGTTGATAAAAGCACTGAAAAATGCCAGGAAATGACCAGTGTTTCCCTTGATGCCATTGTAATCAGTGAAAGGTCCGGGCCTGTGCCAATAACGGAAACCAATGGATTCGTGGTCGGGTGCACCTCCAGAGGTGATGACAATCGAGACAATGACCAGGCCCAAAAAGCACAAAATTTTGATGGAGGCGGTAATAACTTCAGCCTCACCAAAGAAGCGAACATTCATCAAGTTGATGGCCAAGATTGCAGCAAGACCAACTGTGATGACCACTGCAGGTGTAATGTCTGTCCAGTATGATACCACAACCGCTGCAGCAGAAACTTCCGAAGCGATGGCAATGGTGTAGCAGTATCCGTAAGAAATGGCCAGAGTAAATCCAAGAGCAGGATCAACAAAGCGAGTAGCGAAATGAGGGAATGATCCAGCAGTAGGGAACTATATCATGTTAGCAATGTGTCATCTGATATTCAAATTCTTTTTCACCCACCAGAGTAGCAATTTCGCCAATAGATTCCATGACACACCACAGAATCATACCAACAACAGAGTACGCCAACAAGAGACCAAGAGGTCCTGCAGAGGCCAAAGCACTTCCGGTTCCAACGAAAAGACCCGTTCCGATACCACCGCCAAATCCAATGAAAGTGACGTGTCGTGCTTTTAGTCTACGGTGCGTGTGACCGACACCACCAACACCATAGACAGCATCATGGTCTCCAGACCCAGAGACAAAGACCTCCTCCGAGTTGGTCTTGTAGACCGACTTGTCATCACCACCAGTCGAGGGACCAGCAACATCTGCCCCGTGCTCGAAAGTCATGGCGATGGAAAAATCTGGGGAGTCTGGAGAACAGCTCCAATGAATGACTCAAGCTGTTCGTGTAAAGACTGTTGGAGAGAGCAGAGAAAAATTGGTCGTTGGTCATAGAATCCTCTTTAAGCACTCTTGAAGAAAAATTTCTCTCTCGTCGTCTCTCAACGCCTGCCAGAGCACGCAATGTCATCACCAGATTTAAAGTTTCGTAAAAGCGTTTCCAGAACAAATTCGTCCTCTGGGGACAAAGCTTCTTTTGCTTCGCCGAGATCGGATCCTGTTCCGAGGAAAGCAGACAGCCTGAATTTCACCGATGTCGTGTGACTTGTTGCCTTTGTTGGCTATGTCGAGACTATGCAAGACAATTCGCTTGTGGTTTTGGTACGAAGAGCAAGCGGTTTGATGCGGCGACGAGAACCCTAAGTCAGCGCGCAAGAGAGGTCAATCCTTCTCTTGTTCGAGGCCTTCAGTCCCCGGAGAGCACCGACGAAAAACTGGAGAAGGCCTCATCTCAACAGATTCTTGGGTGATTCCGAGTCTGTGTGATTCGTGGTCTGGAGGCGAGATGTTGTCGCGCTTTTCAAACATGCTGCCCATGTCGCAGTCGAGGGTCAAGATGATTCAGGACAGTGATGTCAATTGTGCCTCAAGAGATTTTCGATTGTTTGTGTCGACGTCAAAGACCGGCTGAGTCTGAGAGCTTCATAGCTTCTTTGAACTCGCGATTCGAGAGCAATATGGGCATGACGCGTCCAAAACCTGGTAGAGACTCAACTTTAGGTATGCGTACGCAGACAGTACAACAACCAGTTGCTGGACATAGGCCTTTAGACAGACCAGGAAGTCATGTAAACAGATAGATTGTGATGTGAAAGAAGAGTCAGGGTCGCTGATTGTATGCTGAATCAGCGTCTGTGCACAGCCACATCTTTCACCTTCCTCCTCGGGGTAGAGTATACCGATAACATAAATTGTCACCGCCAACATATCAACTACAAAATTCACCCACCCGCACGGGAAGCTTATATGTTTGTCTATGTGACCCTTTTCCGGACTGGACACGCCACAGTATTAACCTATTGACCTCCGTCAAAACTTAGCGAGGCTCAACCCCTGAGCCCAGAGAAAATCATGACTTTGACTCAAGAGATCACAATCCCGCGTCCCGGAGCAGAAACCTCCGGATCCATAACCTCCATCCCAGGACCATCCGAAGACTCCTTCACCAGCACATTCGGCCACCTGCTCCCTCCTGCCAACTACCTCTCAACCGCATACGGCAAAATCGGTTACTACACCTACACTCCCACCAACCAACCCACCACTTCTCCCTCCTCGCGTGTCCTTTTTCTCCACGGCGTGCAGACTCCAGCATTGGGATTGCAACCATTGGCTTCATCCCTACACGGCTTATCCCCTTCTTCTACATTCGTGCTTTGCGATCTTTGGGGCCATGGACTTTCCTCTACTCCTCTGGCGCCACATACGCCTTTTTTGTTCCATTCTCTCATTGACTCTCTACTCGAACATTTGAATTGGGAGTCTTGCCATCTGATCGGCTATTCTTTTGGCGGCAGCACTGCAACTTCCTATATTGCTTCTTCTGAGCAAAGGGCAAAGAAGATAACCAGTATATCACTCATCGCACCAGCAGGTCTCTGGCAGCCTGATTCCCTAGACGCGAATAGATTAAACAGCACAGACTTTGCAATCGCCAAAGCGTACGTCTTGGATTTGCTAGAAGGTGGCCCTCTGGTGGTCCCAGAAGATTGGCAAGAGAGGATTGCCAATGGCCAAATCGTCGCCGAGAAGGTCAGGGAATGGCAGATGGAGCATCATACCGCACATACAGCTTCCGTGATCGCGATTGTTAGGGATGGAGGTGTTTTCGGACTCGAAGATACCTATGCAGCTGCAGTGAAGACGACTGTGCCTATGATGGCGGTGCTAGGAGAAACCGACGATGTAGTGTATGAAAAAGATCTACGGGCCGCGGGAACGGCTAACGTGGTTGTGGTGCAAGGAGCTGGACATGCAGTGGTCAGACAAAAGGTCAGCGAAGTTGCGCATCACATTGAGAAGTTTTGGAAAGCGCTGCGGTGATGAGCGACAAGGTTTTGTCTTCGACGGTGTAAAGATAGATAGAGTTAAAACACAAGTCACTGAAGACATGAAATGATAGAAGAAAGTAGACGGAAAGAATTGTTGAACATCCAAAGGGAAAAAAGACATAAATCTACGAAAAAAAACACCAGTATATGCAATCATCACAATGCCATGCTAAAACTCAAAGCAAAAAAGCAACGACACCCATAACAGCAGCTCCAAGTCCAGAAAGCACACTAGCCTGTGCAGCACCGCCAGTGTAGGGCACAACACTCGAACTAGGGGCCATAGTCTTAACAGCACCAGTAGCCCCAGCAGTACCCACACTAGTGCCGTTGACAGCAATCAACGTAGGCTTACCAGAGACAATTGCAGTGGAAGTGGCATACTCATATCCAACAAGACCAATACAGCGTGAGTTGAAGCAAGAGTTGTAGCTGCACTGCGAGGAATCCGTGCAAGTGGCGTTGTAGGGTCCACAAACCATGCCGGCAGCGGCATCCTGGTATGCAGACGAGACGGTACATTCAGCACCATTGGCACACTGAGAGGTGGCGTTACAGCTCTTGCCCAAAGCAATGTTTTGGCCAGATGAGGCGAAAGTGGTGGAGCCGGTGGGGACGGGCATGAGAGACATCATGCCAGAAGCAGTGGCGGAAGCAGTGTTGGCGAGGTAAGCAGAGGAAGCGAGGAAGCCATTGCAGAGACCGTTGTTGCAAGTGTTGATTGCGCACTGAGAGTCATTGCTGCATGCGGCGTTGAACTTTCCGCACGACTTGATGAGCCAGGCTGTAGAAGCGAAACACTCTGCTCCACCGGCACATTGCTCCGTGTTCGCACAATCAGCGCCGAGAGGAAGAGTGCCAGGGTCTGCGACGACGGTGGAAGACGGGGCTGGCTGAGCTCCCTGAGCATTAACAGCAGCAACTGCTGCAGCGACAGCGAAGAATAAGGAACGCATCGTGTCGGAGGGGTTCAGCGGTTGAGATTGTCGTGTAATAGAGGCAGGGCACCTGAGGTAGCGAAGGATATTGCTGTAGAAGGATGCTGATGGAGAAGGGATATCAGAGCAGAACCCCCTCACTTTTATAAACTCGACTCAAACGAACATGCCACAGCTTGACCCCGCCCGCGGCCGTATAACAATGATGATGGTTCAAGAAATCGAGAGCACGGTGGACTGAGCGCAGATAGCAAAATGGAGCACCCCGCGTCATAGGACTCTGTTTTTAGAATAACGTTGATGTCCCAAGCCACTTCCGCTCGTGTTGATCTTGGTCAAAGTCTCTTGGCATCAGATTTGGCAGAGTCAGAGAGCCTCGGCGGTCGACTCGGCCGGTTATAGCTTTGATACTACGTCGTTGATCACTTTGTAGCGTTGATAATCTATGCATGGCCGTCCGGGATTCCCGTGTTGATGCTATACCTGTGAAGTGGCATCGTACTTGGTCAAGTTGTTGCATAGCATTTCTACGTACTCGTATCCATGCCGTTTGAGGCTTCGTCGTCGTACAGGCCCTGCATGTCGTCTCTTGCCCATAGCTTGACTGTGCGATCGTAACTTGAACTGACAATCCACTTGGCGTCGCTGGTGACATCGGTAGAAAGCACATGACCCGAGTGACCGCTCAGACTCTTGCACAAAGCCCAGTCGTCGGCCGAGAAGATCTTGACATTTCTGTCGAAACCTGCACTGACAAAGAAAGTGCCGCTCTTCTTGGGAATAAAATCTTGTGTATCGCTGTGCTTGTCGAGAGGCTTGCCGCTCAGGGGGCTGTCCGTACCCTTGAACCAGCGCAGGTCAGTCACACCGCCCTTGTGAGCACCTATTGAGGCGGTCTCCTTCATTGCACGAATGTCCCAACACTTTGCGAAACCATCACCCGAACCGGTCATGACGCGGTAACCATCGGGACTCCAGTCCAGGCCATAGATTGGAGCAATGTGGCTCTCAAGATATAAGACGCGACGACCACTTCGCAGATCCCATAGACAGGCAATGCTGTCGAGACCAGCACTTGCGAGAAGGGAGCCGTCGGTATTGAAAGCGACAGTATACGCTTCGTGTGAGTGGCCCTCTTGGAGAAGTAGTTCTGTGGTGGTCTCGACGTCCCATAGTCTCCATGTGGTGTCGTATGAGGCTGAGGCAAGGTATTTGCCTGAAGGATGGAACTCGGTTCGGCAAACTCTACCAGTGTGGCCAGAAAGTGTCGAGATGGGTGTGTCCTGGTTCAGCGACCAGAGGTGAATATTACCCTCGCCACCGCCCGAAGCCATGTTCAAGCTGTCCTCTGACACAGTGGTGCCGTCCAGAGTCGAGCCAGGGAACCACGAGATACCACTGACCTGTGCAGTGTGTCCACGTAGAACAGCCTTTTCTTCCAGATTCGGTACGTCCAACAGCTTGATTGAACCTCCCCAGTTTCCTGCAGCGATCGTCTTTCCGTTGGGGGCAAAGCGAGCCATGCTGACGGGGCGCTCTCCGGCAATCTGCGAGCCAAACAACTCGAAGCCTGATAGCTTGTCCTTGACATGGTTTCGGTGGTCGACGTGTCGTTGCAAGGGAATGGCAGACTCGAGTCGTTGAAAGTGGACGCGCTGTTGTGTCCTGGGCAGAGAGAAGCGGGCGATTTCCTTGCGCGCCTCGAGCAATTCGTCGACACCTTCGGTGTAGAACTCCTGCTCTTCCTCGTCCTCCTCATCCTCGTCCACATCCATAGCAAGATCCTCTCCAGTAGCTTCTTGTTTGGCATAGAGCAGTTCTCGTAGACGGTCTCTGCGGTCTTCTGGACGCTCTCCAAACAGAGTAATGGGCTCCCCAATCTCTCGTAGCCTTGCGCGAACTCGTACATCGTCGGTGGGGACAGCAATGGCGTTTGCTTTGCGCTTGCGGTTGAACTGGGCGATCACATCGGCGGCTTTCTCTGAACCTCCGGTGGCCGAGGGCATGTAGTAGTCGGTATCCAGAGGGACGTTGGTGAGGTCATAGGTCATGTCGGAGTCCTGAGTGATGGTCTGTGTCAGTGGTCGCCGAGAGCTGGGAAGACTTGTGAACACGCGCAGATGGCTGTCGGATGGACGAAAACATACCTCTGGCTCCTCCTCGACGTAGGCCTGCCGCGACGGGTGTATGGACATGATGGCGGTGGGGAGTGGTATCCTGTGGTGCTTGTCGCAAAGAGTGTTGCAGTGAGAGACGGGCAAGCTGAAGCGGCGCCAAAAGTTGCAGCAGCGGCAGCTTCCAGCCCCAGACTCGAGTCAGTTGGAAGTGGCCGAGAGAAGGTGCTCGAGTCAGTGCTAGAAGAATGCTCGAGTCAAGACCGGGATGACGTGGGGGCCGAGGGGCCGTGGGAAAGTTTTGGGGACGTCTCGACACTCGCGCCTTGTCCATGTTGTTGCCCGTCGTGTCGTGCCTTTTGCTGCTGCTTCTCCGACTGTCTCTCCGCTATCAATATGCTGTAGATGCCAAAGACATCATGTCTCTCCGCCGCTCCCTCCTCCGCCCCCGACTGCCTTCGCTAGGCCAGCCCTTTGCACAAGCCTCGTCCATCAGGAGTCAGTCCACTCACGCACCCTTCACATACCGACTGGGTGCCTCGTCCAGCGGCAAGGGCAGCCCCGTAGCCCCTCCGAGCGACAACAACCTCTTTCCCCAGTCTCTGCTGGACCGCGACGACCCCTACTTTACCTCAATCGACAAGTTCTCTGGAGAAGATGCCTTCTTCATGGCCAAAATCGCCCGTAGTGACAGACACGTCGTATTCGGTCTCGCCGATGGTGTAGGAGGTTGGAGAGACTCGGGCATTGACCCTGGGAGATACTCGCACGGCCTGTGCAGATACATGGCCCAGAAGACGCATCGTCCAGAGACCGAGACAGACCTGAAGCCGCGCAATCTGTTGCAGTACGGCTACGACAGGGTCATGAGTGATAGGAGCATCCAGGCTGGTGGTTGTACTGCCTGCATTGGTGCCATTGACCCATCTGGTGCTCTGGAAGTCGCCAAGTGAGTTGTACTCATCTCAGAATCTGCACCCCATACTGACAGTCGCAGTCTGGGAGACTCGGGCTTCCTCATCCTCGCTCCTGGCAAGGTTTCATTCATGTCGCCAGCTCAGACACACGCCTTCAACACACCCTACCAGCTTAGCAAGCTCACACCACGCATGCAAGCCCAGAACCGCATCTTTGGCAACACCGGCCAGATCTCAGAAACTCCTCAACAATCAGACGTGACCACCCATACACTACAGCATGGTGAACTTGTCATTTTTGCGACTGATGGCGTACTGGACAACCTGTCTGGTATGGATATCCTCAACATCGTTCAGCCCATCATGGAGAAGCGCGGTTACTGGGTCGCCGCGTCGAAAGAAGCCATCGTCATGGCTGACACGCTGCGGGATCCCAAAAATGCTGACGACATGTCAAAACTGCCTTCCGAGATAGCCTACTCCATCATGCGCAACGCCAAAATTGCTGGCATCGATACCCGCAGAGATGGCCCCTTTGCGAAGGAGGTTCACAAATACTTCCCCAACGAGGAGTACCATGGTGGAAAACCTGATGACATCGCTGTCGTTGTTGCTCTCGCCATTCAGGATGGCGCGCCCAAGGCAAAGCTATAGGTTTTCTTTGCAGTAATGTTGATATTTGCATGGGCTTGGAGTTGGCGGCGTCTTGTCTGCATATAAGGCTGGTCTTTCTTTGGTTTGGCTGCTCGTCTATATATTTACTATCATACTTCAATCGTCTCGCGATGACTTTTCTCGACATTCGCACTTGGTCATGACCATCGATTTTTCAACTAAGTGAAATCGAGAACACTAATACCGACGATGAACTGCGAAGCCCCGACGAAGAAAAGAGATCTATTCAGATGTTCACAATGAGAGGTAGAAACCCATCAAGACAATGAACGGAGATGGTCAATACAATTAGCACAGAGGATCGATCACAACCGATTTCTATACATACTGAGATCCGGTGTCACTGAATACTGCTACTGGTTTCCTTATGCGAGCAGGGTCGGCCCCACAACGATGTTCAATGCCAAGACTTTTGGCTTTCCTCTCCCGAGCGCCAGCCAGCAGAATCGAGAGCATCAACTTCAACTTTAGATCTCGCAACACAATTTTCGATCTCGGAGGCTAGACTTCTCAAGGAAGACAGAGCAAAGATCTCAGAATCCATAACATCGCACTGGAGCGATAGAATTACAGATCGCTTTCTACAAGGACTCAAATCTTGCAAACTCCTCTGGACATCACAAAAGAAAAGACAATCGCAACAAGATTAGGACAGGGAAGACTGGCCTCAACAGCGAGAAGACAAATTCTCAGGAACGGATCCAAAATGCTGGACATTGGCAAAACTTCGAACCAGCCACAACCAAAATGCTACTTCAGCACCACAACCCTCTCTACATATGACGACTCCTCGGAACTACCCACGAAGAAGGTGCCATTCAACCTCCTGCACAGTGCACATTACTACCACACGATAACCCTACTCTCACCATCCCCTTCCGCCCTTCACACGTCATTATCCTCGAGCCAATCGAAGTATGCACGACTACGGATGCCGCTCTTATCGCTTCTGAGCGGAGACTTTTTCAACAAACACATCAAGACCGGAAACGTGTTATTACTCTCTTCACCATTGAAAGTGGACACGACATCTTCAGAAGCAAGCTTTACATTGATCAATGGTGTGCTCAGCATAATATGCGATCGTGCACTCTACGAACGTGCTGGCCTTACTGGCACTGCTATACCAGACCCGCATGCCAGAAAACACGGTACTTCAAAGTTCCGCATCGAGCTCAACTTACGGCTTCCCTCGATGCTCGCTGGAAAGAAAGGATTCGAGCGTGTCTTACGGGCTGCAGAGACGGTTCTTGTGGGAGACATCTCGTGGCTCTTCTACGATATCTCTGCTGCAGGAGTGGTTGACAATGACGAGTCACTAGGCCAGGAAGTTGAAATCAGGGAGGTAAAACCAGAGACTGAGGACATGGAAAAAGTGCTGGTCCCGGGATTCCCATCGAACATGACCAAGAGTGCAAACCAAGAGAACGATCTGGTCGAGTTGCTGGGATGGATTTCTCTGGCCGCTATCAACTCTCCAAGAGTACAGCAGGGAGATTTGGTTGATGAGATTATAAGTCGTTACCAAGTGCCTGAGATGACCTCGAATGCAGTCGATGAATCGAGCACGGGCATAACGACACAAGCCGTAACAAGAACGACAGCCACTGGGTTCTTGCCAGCTTCTTTCGTTGCGAACACGTTTGGGAATGCTCTTCTGCAATCGAATGGGTCTTGGTTCGCGCTTCTGGTACGAGGATTCACAGATGGGAAAGCGTTCGTCGTGCTCAAGACGGCAGACGATCAGGCTATGAGTTGGGATGTCGAAGAATGAATATGGTATGCCAGAAGCGTGGCATTGCACGAAATTAGATAATACAGAAGAGTATCAAGCTCGGGAGTGAGTGAAGGCGCTGCGGAGGAGGAAGCTCAAGTGGACCGTGCACGCGGCCATCAATGATGATTTTCGTCACTCAAAAGTTCGTCGCTCTTTCCACTTTTGTACACAAACAAAAACACACGACATATTCGCAATGGCATCAACGACGGCAGCAACAACAACAGGCGCACAGCCGCCCGTGACAATCGTCTGCGTGGGCATGGCGGGCAGCGGCAAGACGACCTTCATGCAGCGCATCAACTCACACCTGCACTCGAAACAAACACCGCCCTACGTCCTCAACCTCGACCCGGCAGTGCGCAAAGTCCCCTTCGACTCCAACATCGACATCCGTGACAGCGTCAACTACCGCGAAGTCATGAAGCAATACAACCTCGGCCCCAACGGCGGCATCCTCACATCCTTGAATCTGTTTGCGACAAAAATCGACCAAGTCCTGGGCATCCTGGAGAAGCGCTGTTTGCCCGAAAAGCAAGAGAAGGGAGAGGAGGACAAGGTGCCCAAGCACGTCTTGGTCGACACGCCAGGCCAGATCGAGGTCTTTGTGTGGAGTGCCAGTGGAAGCATCCTGCTGTCTTCGCTCGCCTCTTCTTTCCCCACCGTCCTTGCCTATGTCATCGATACACCGCGCACCACCGCTTCCACCTCGACCTTCATGTCAAACATGCTCTACGCCATCTCCATCATGTACAAGACCCGCCTGCCCATGATTCTCGTCTTCAACAAGAACGACGTCAAGTCCGAGGAAGAAGCAATAGACTGGATGCGCGACTTTGAATCCTTCCAAGAAGCCCTGCGCAGAGAAGAAGAGGAAGAAGCAGAAACCGGCACTGGAGGCTCGGGTTATATGGGCTCCCTGCTCAACAGCATGAGTTTGGTGCTTGAAGAATTCTACAACAATCTTTCTGTGGTTGGTGTGAGCAGCATGACCGGCGCAGGCATTGACGCTTTCTTCGAAGCCGTCGAGGAAAAGCGCGAGGAATTCAACAACGACTACAAAGCCGACCTCGACCGCCGCCGCGACCAGCGCGAAAAGGAAAAGGAAGCAAACCGCGAAAAAGAAGTGCAGAGAATGATGAAGGACATGCGTGTAGGAGGAAACAAGTCGAGGACGCCCAAAGAAGAGCCCGAGACTGTTTCCGAAGCCGAAGAGGAAGATGAAGATGAAGGTGGTCTGGTTGACAGAGATGAGGTTGAAGACATCAGTCAAGAAGGCTTGCAGCAAAGATACCAGCAAGCTTTGGCTGCCGGCAACAACCAGATGTCTGGTGAGGACATGAGTTTTGCAAAGTATGTCCAGGCTGCGGGTATGCAGAAGAAGTAAGCACTTTCTTTGCTTCAGCCTCTCGAGCCATCTCAATACAAAAACGACGTTATGATCACATTTCTTTCTACTTCTCTTTTCTCTGTGTTTACACAACACTTTATCCCTGCATTTCGGAAGACATGTTGTGCGATGATATACTGCAGTCGTCTAGACTGCAAGTCGATGATCCTCACGGGCCGTCAGATCCTTGGGAGTTTGTGTCGTTGTCAAGATGTGGATGGGAATCGAGTACAACTCAGGGTAGAATAGATGATGAGGTCGGTGATACCACAACTTTCGCATCATCATCTCAGATACTCGGAGGAGAAAAAGAAGGTGCAGGACGAGACATGGGACCTGTTAGCCTCCCTCTCCTTTTCTTTTCATGCGGGACGATCTGTAAGAATATCAATGGCCAATGAATCATATCACGACCGCCGATTCTTCCATGACTTGGTTTCCAAGCTCTCTGTTCTCTGGATTCCTCTTCTCAATAGCCATATGCTCTGTTAGATCTGTTGATCGGTGGTATTATCTCACTTCGACTTGACTTGGTGACTACCACAGAAACGAAGAAATGCATGCATACTCGCAATCAGCTTTTGCATCATTTACACAGTATGGCAAGTATCATCGATCATGATCAGCGAGATTGTACTCGCCTTCTTGTTGTAGCCCAATTCATTAGGTTCGTTATACGTGTGTGTGAGATCGTCAACGAAGGAAAGCTCAGAGCCCATAGTATTGGCGTAGTCTTGATTGAGCCGGAGGATATCGTCTTCTAGCCGTGAAATATAACTAGTCTTTGACTTGATCCGGGCCCAAGCGATAAGCGGCGTACCTTACACCGAGCACAGCAGTCAGAAACGACGATCAGACTTACAATTCTGAGTGTACAAACCACCAAGTTCTTGAAAGAGTTAACCAGGTCAGTGAACCCCCATAGCCTCTGTGTTTCCAAAATCGACCTTGACAGAGGATATGATTGATACGACAGCAGTGGAGACGTGACCATTCTGGCCAAGGAACATGGACCTGTCCCTCTGCACTACCTACCGCTTTACCCATGTCATATTTTATGGATCCTCGAAGTCTGGCTAAGTCTTGAGTGCCGTCTCATTTGCCTCTTTCCCATAGTATTGATGACGTAGAAGATCGTTGTGTTAGTACAGTGTCAAAGGGATGCAGTAGTCTTTCCAGACACGAAAACATCTCGAGCATAGTATTGACATCTTTCTTCGCTTAGAACAAGCAACAAGTCATAGGATTAGGCATTTGTTAGACGGCTTCAAAAATCGTCATGAGAACATTTGATGCCAAATCGCCTTGCCTTACAGCATTCCACTGCCATCTGTATCCAACAGACATAGCTACAGATGTCCACCTGAACTAAGCTGGTTCAACTGACAGGTTTCCTGTAAGCACGTAAGGGTGCATGTATACTCGAGATAGGTTTGCCTCAAGCCCAGGATGCATGTCGTTGATCAGTAGACAATACTGCCACATCAAGGTCGATGACATTTTTGATGCTTTGAGAAGCAGAACATGGATCCACATCGGAGACAAGGACATGCCGTCATCGCGCGAATGATATTGGTTGTGGACCAGAGGTCAGCCAGGCCAGTGGATTAGGTCAATTACACCATCAGCCCGAGAGTTGTCCCGGAAATGATGAATGGGCTCGTAGTTAAAGTGTTGACTCGGGAGAAACGTAGAGTCGGGGGACAAATAGGGGGCGAGAAAACCACAGACCTGCCTGTCTAATCTGCCTACCACTTCTCCAAACGAGCAAGCCTCGATGGTCAAAAGGTATTTCGGATCTCCGGAGGTACCGAGAACGGCTTCACGACGGGACACTATGGGGAAGAAGAGATTGCGAGATCACTTCCTCATCTATGCGGTGTAAGTAGGCCAAGTGTGCGTTACAAAGCATCGAGTCTGATCTGATCGCGCTTGCATGGCTGCTACAAGTCGGCGATTTTCGTCCACCCGGATAAATCGTTGGGGCCTCTTGTATTTGAGCCGAATAGTCTTGCCATCATGAGGAAACATGAATACGTGCCACATTCCTTGTGGACTCGGGAACTTTATGCTACGAAACCGAAAGCATGGATGACCCGACTCGGCTTACATCCCGCAACCAATATTCGCTAAACTTGAAACGACCACTGGGCGATAACTTCTTTCCCTAAAGGTTTCCTCTTTCCCTGAAGCTTTCCTCCTTCGCTGAAGGTTTCCTCCTTCCCCTGCACCACGGAGAAGGATGAACATGCAGATCAGAGCTGGGGGCAAACGAGAAAGCGCATGATCAAATCACCACGGAGATAGTGACGGGGGATTGTTCAACTTTGAGCCTTGAGATTGGAGATAGGGAAGGAGAGTGTAGAGAACATCCAAATGTTCATGTGCCTCCTATCCTTCGACTTGTCGGATGGGATGGTGGTAACCAACTCACAATTGAACATCAGTCTTGTGAGTGCGGATGGAAGGCCCGAAGCCGTCAGCGACACATTTTGGTTAAGGTGCCGTTGGAAGATGTGTGTTCATCCGTGAGATTCATGTGTTTCAAGAAAATATTGGCCCATTCTCAATTCAAAGGATCGGGTCTGATAGCTCCGATGGACAAACTTTTTGGGTCAGGAGATTTGTTCGTCTTGTATGCCGAGTATTGGCTTTCACGGAGATCACGTATAACGTCCCACCAGCGTACAGAGTCCTCAAACATCTCCAGTGGGCGAATGTATTGTCCACGTGAACATAGCGGGGTCATATGCGCAAGAATGGTCAAAGCCACACGACAAGGAGGTTCATAAATTAGTGCGGGCAAATCCAACTTTTACAGGTGATCAAGGATACAATGGATGAAGAAATGCGGTTCGGAGTTGTTTAACTTCAGTGGACATCGTTGCATCTTATCGTCGTATGTTCAATACTAATGGTCGTTAGATACAACTCATATAGCTAAGCCGGATGCGAAATCAATCCGAAATCGATCCGCCAACCATTAGTCCGACTTGAAAGAAGATCACATGACTTAGTACTACCGAACAGTGCGAATCTGGCCAAGATACAGTCACCTCCAGAACGAATCGGGCTAGATAAAAGGGTTGGTGGGGCGTAAACAGAGCCTGCTCGTCAAGTGTTAGAGCGGCAAGATATCTCCAGCAGTCAACTTTGATACTCTACAATCTGCTCCTCCAGCCAACACCCACATCTTACGGTGGCAATTTACCGTAGACATGACATCAAATGATATGGAACACGTCAGGCCTCGCACCAGTGCTACAAACATCTTGGTAGTCACCTCACTGTGTACAACAATGGCGAGATGACTAACGAGTTCAGCTTATCCTGTCCGCTACCCTGGCCAGCTTCAATTACGGCTACTCGAACAATGTCATAGCGGGCTCCTTTGCTCAGGTGTCATTCCTGACCAAGTTCTTGTCAGGATCTAATGCCACAGCCCTGATCGGTGCCATTGTCTCTGGGTACGGTGACAGATTAGACACATCCCTGAATCATACAGAGCGTTTCTGTTGACCACCTAATAGTTTCTTCGGCTTCTCCCTTGTCGGCGCAGTGGCACAAGCCCCAATCTCGAACAGATGTGGAAGAAAGGCCGCGACGTTCGCCGGTGCAATCCTGCTCATCATAGGGAATGCTATCCAGGCCGGGGCTGTGAACATCGCGATGTTCCTTGTTGGGCGCTACATCTGTGGCCTCGGCTGCGGTGTAGTCGTTGCCAATACTCCCGTGTACATCAGTGAGCTCGCGCCTGCTCACAGTCGTGGACTATTGGTAGGACTCCAGGGTAACTTCATTGTGGGAGGATACATTGTGGCGTCAAGTGCTGCGCTGGGTTTCTACTTTGTCGAAGCGTCCTACAACTGGCGTCTGAACTTTGTCCTTGCAACTTTCTGGTCTCTGGCGCTCCTGGCTTCCTTGACCTTGCTGCCAGAATCTCCTCGTTGGCTAGTGGAGCATGGGCGCCAATCCGAAGCTGGCCAAATACTACAGCGTATCCACAAGACTCCATCGGACCCGAATGGAATGATCGCAAATGCGGAGTTGGCTCAGATCGTTGCTCAAGTCGAGTTGGATCGTACCTTGCCAAGCAGCTGGAAATACATCCTCACCAATCCGTCTATGAGGAAACGGCTCATCTGCACTTTGTTGGTCTGGAGCATGGCCATCTCCACAGGTATCACGGTCATTGCAAACCTCACTCCTAGACTGTTCGCTGCACTAGGGTACAGTGCAGTCTTGCAACTCGTTCTCAGCCTAGTCTGGACCATCTGCCTACTCATCGGCTGCTTCTTCAACATTTATTCCATTGACAAGATCGGACGTGTCAAGTTGATCGGCAAGTACCTTCTCGGGCAACAGGTGTACAACTACTGACAAGATTCGCAGTCGCTGGTGGTTGGGGTATGGTGATCTTACTGTCTCTTGAGGCTGCTCTACAAAAGTACTATCTCGATGGTCACAATCTCAACGGTACCCGCGCTGCTGTCGCAATCTACTTCCTGATCGCAGTCTTTTTCACCTGTACCCTCGAATGTAGCGGTCCAGTGTACGGAACTGAAATTTGGCCCACAATTCGCTTGCCCCTGAATGCGACACGTTTCGAGCAAAGGTCGAAATGCAAGATTCAGAGGACTTGAAAAGATATTTATTGCAAGTGAATCGTATGTTCATCTCTCAGAAGAGGGACTTCGGAGTGATCATGATCACTACAGAGGATGATCGTGAGGTACTCGAGCATCCGCGAGCCCTCTAAGCTTAAGTCGAGACATGTTCTACTTTACATGAGAGCGCATGTCGATTCCATCCCACAACCATTCATTATCACTGTGACCCAAAGACCAAGATTCGATCAGGGTACCATCCACCGCGCGGCGCAAGCATTGCAGAGATTTGTGGTAATTGTTACGAGAAGAATGCCGTCCTGGCCATGATCTCGTGCGGACTGTTTTCGCTCCAATTAATGGCGGTCTGGCACGATTAGATGCATAATTCACGGCACAGACATGTTTAATCCTGACAGTGCGTGACGGCCAGAATCATGGGCGGGCTCTCCTCTGCAGTCGCGAAAGCAGGCCGTATATGAATCAAGCAGAGTGAACATGCTCTCGGACCATCGTGGCTATCAGACCGATCTGATTCTCTCCACAATTTGGAACTCTGCAATACACAGCAAATCAATAACAAGACACTCAACCTTCCTACACCAATGGCGCCATCCAGTACCTCGCCCACGTTCCTCACTAACGCCGCTGAAAGTGCTGCAATAGATACCAGCCTCAAGATCTATCATCCGCACAGCAATGGAATTGCCACATCTCTACGACAAGACGCCAGTCCCCCTCACACCAACGGCACTATCACAAACCATCTATCTGGTCCTCCAGCTGCGACTTACGATGTTCTGATCGTAGGAACCGGACCTGCTGGGGCGTCCCTCGCCTGTTTTCTCAGCTCCCATGGCATCACCGGCCTTATGATCAGTGCAGCGTCCACTAGTGCCGATACCCCACGAGCCCACATCACAAACATTGGCGCTCTCGAAGCATTGCGTGATATAGGCTTGGACAAAACATGCACGAATCTCGCGACCTCCGGAGAATGCATGATGCATACCAGATGGTGCCACAGCATGGCTGGCGAAGAGTACGCACGCATATACTCGTGGGGAAACGATCCCAATCGCAAGGGCGACTACGAGACTGCAAGCCCTTGTGCGCCTTGTGACTTGCCTCAGACACTTCTGGAGCCGACTCTCGTCCGTCATGCAACAACACATGGCTTCAAGTGTCGGTTCGATACCTCGTTCGTCTCATTCGAAGATAACGGCACTTCAGGCGTAGTGACTACGCTATTGGATCTTGTCTCTGGCAAGGAGTTCAAGGTCAGCTCGAAGTATCTCTTCGGGGCTGATGGGGCGCGATCTCGAGTATTGAAACAACTTGATCTACCTCTGATAGCCCAGCCTGGTGGTGGTGTAGCGATCAATGTACTTGTCAAGGCGGATTTGACACGACTTATGAAGAACCGACAGGGGAATCTCCATTGGGTCATGCAGCCTGACAAGCCACATTGCGATCTCGGCTGGATGGGCATTGTGCGCATGGTAAAGCCATGGCACGAGTGGATGTTCATACTATTCCCAAAGCCAGGCGTTGAGCGGTCACGACCGACGAAGGAGGAATATCTCGCCCAGGTCAAAAACTTTATAGGGGATGACTCCATCCCAGCGGAGATCATTAACATATCTCCTTGGACCATCAACGACATAGTTGCAGCAGAGTATTCCCGGGACAACGTTTTCTGCTTGGGTGACGCCGTGCATCGACACCCTCCATTCAATGGCCTCGGATCCAATACCTGCGTCCAGGACGCCTTCAATCTCGCCTGGAAGATTGCCTATGTCATCAAGGGTCATGCATCACCGAAACTCCTCTCAAGCTATAGTATCGAACGACAACCAGTAGGCCGAGCCGTCATTGCTCGTGCCAACGCCTCTTTCAGAGAGCACACTCGGGTCTGGGATGCGCTCGGTATGTTTCCCGAGTCGCTGGCAGACCGCGTGGCGATCTTGGACGAACTCTCGTCTCCGACACTCGAGGGCCGTAAACGCCGTTTGGAGCTTCAAAATGCAGTACAGGGCACAGCACGGGAATTCCATGGCTTAGGTATCGAAATGAACCAGTTCTACTCCGGTCCTGGAATATATACTGCAGACGAGCCGACTCCGTTCCATCTAGAAGGCCCTGCCGCCCAGGACCCCGTGATGTATTACATGCGGAGTACATATCCTGGCAAGAGACTTCCCCACGCCTGGCTAAACCTGAAGCAACCAATCGAGCCGATATCAACGGTGGACCTCGCTGGCAAAGGATCTTTCACTCTATTCACTGGTATTGGTGGTGATGCATGGAGACAAGCCGCAGCTACCGTCAGCAAGGAGATCGATCTCGAGATACGGGTACATTCTATTGGATTTGGTCAAGATTGGATGGATGTGTACTCGGATTGGGATAAATTGAGGGGAGTACACGAGTCGGGCGCCGTACTAGTGAGACCAGATCGCTTCGTGGCATGGAGAGCGAAGGTAATTCCGAGCGACGAGGATGCATGTGTAGTGAAGCTCCTACATGTGATGAGCACGATTCTAGGGCTGCGTTGACGAGAACAGCTGTTGAAATGAACGAATGCGCAGTGAAGATGTCCGATTCAATATTCACTTGTGTGGATTCTTGAGCTCTGCCTCACACTGAAATGGAGTCAAATTGAAGTAAGGGTTTGAGGTATCTATAATTCGCACATTCGTAATGGCACGTTGAGGCATACAAAGCGTCCCTTGCAGGGGGTGATGGGCTACCAGGCGTCACAACAGTCATAACATCATGACTACTTTTGTAGAGGCATCATCAAAGCTGTAGAGGGCTTCCAATCAGATTTGTAGGAAGTTCGAAGTTAAGCCAAGCCCAGTAGGTTTAATCTATCGAATGCACTACTGGTTCTCGATGCATCAAACGCTGTGTTCCTCTTGAGTGCAAGATTTGTAGAAAGAGGTATCGATGTGTTATGATTCACTAACTGCCACGGAACGCCCTTGACCAATGTGCCCAATGAACGCCTTCGAACGATGGAGCTCTTTCTTGGAGAGGACAGACTTCACCCTCTCCAGCAAATCTCTGTAGACCTCACCAGCTTCGAATTTCTTCCAGTCTTGCTCCGAACGCGTTCTGGAAGGTAGTCAAGATTGCACTTCACTCGGTTCAGGTCGTGTGGGGGACAACTTGCCTGATGTAGACGGTGGCCATGTCAATGTCGTTCACTTCCTCAAGCACAGCAAAGCTTTGAACTGTAATTGCGGGAGTCTGTTCCGAGTCCTCGATCCGCTTCGAACATTCGGCTAATGACTGGAGCAATTGCTTACGGCAGCCTTGAACAGCCCAAAAGTGAGCGACAACCACGAAGCTGTCCGTTGAATCACGTTGCTCATCGTCCTCGCGCTTTACAAAGCCAGAGTATAGATCATAGTGATGCAAGTCGTAGTCAGGGCTGCCCAAGCCCTGTACGTTCCGGAGGAGCTTGTCTTCGTCTACCTTTTGCATTTCGTTCTTGAAGACATCAGTCGAGACGTGGCCCATGAAGAAGCCAACTGGATGATGATAGCCTTCGAGGCCCCATAGTGTGTCAGGTTCCCCGTCAAGATCGACACCCCAGTAGTAGGAGTTTGAGTAGGGCTCTGTCTTTGACACTTTGCATAATGCATCTAGTCGTTCTTTCCACTATACACGCGACAAACAAGAGGTTAGCCATAGCTCTCATCGTCTGGCGAGATTCAAAGATGTGCTTCATTCGAGCTTACCTTTTCCAAAGCTTGATCACGTCCAACAACGCGTGCAACGACGAAAAAGAGTGGCGCAACCATAACTGAAGACGTCAGAACGTGGATTCAGGTGAACAAGGTGCTCGAGTCGAGAGCCAGCGTTAGTAAAATCCACTTTAGCCGATGGCTGTGAGGAAAGCACATCATTCTCGGGCAGCTCTCAAATCGCTTCCTTTTGAACGCTTGTTTTCGAAGCGGGGCAATCTGTCATGTCGGTTGTAAGTATGATTCCACTATTGGCCCGGTGTCGTTGTTGCGTCGGACTATATCACAGATCGAAGTCAGCCCGAAGATGGTCCCGGCATTTTCCATCACGCACATCACGCGCTGTGTTCGACGCACACGACCTCTGAGTTGGACGATATTGAAATTGTAATTGTGGTCACCTCGCAATGGCAGTGAAGCGGTCGCATTGTACGCTGACTCGATTGCGCTTGTGGTGCAGTCGCGTGGATCGCGCCAAGTAGAGCTGCATGATGGTCACTGAATCTATCAAAAGAATTTATGATTCCAGACCACCAGCCTGGTGATCTGTGCTATATCAAATAGTCGCCGTCCAATATGAGGTTAAGAGAAAATGTCGGCGGTTCGGACGGAGGTATTAGCAGGGCAAAGATTTCCAGCGATGAGCTTCTGCAAATCTGCCATCCCACAAGCGTACATGTACTATCTGGGTAAATGGACTGATTGCACCTGCTGAGCGAACTCTTACCAATGGATTATTTTCGACGACATTAGCCGAGGAACCGCAGTGTATAGAATTCTTTGTATCTGTTGGCGAAGTAAGAAAAAAGAACATTAAGCACGAACTCGCTCTTCTCGTTTGAATCACACGCTGCTGTACACACGTGGGTGGACATGCTACCAGACATCCTCCTGTCAATCTGTTAGATCTGCAAACTGCATAATGATGCATAGCCGATGTCTTTGTCAATACTTACCTGGAAACGTCCCTCGTTCTTCAGATTGACTAAGAAAGCGTCTGCATTTGGCAGAGATACTCCCATACTTTGGCTGATAATTTGGCATGTTGTTTTTTGCACATCGCGAGCCATACGTGCGTCACCACATATATACAGAACCCTCCCCGGTCAAGCAAACATGTCGAAACAGATCCGGCATACTGCGACAACAGGTGCTGAACATAGACTTTCTTGGTACTTTGTCGTGAGAACGCAACGTGGAGCTTGAACTTGTCACCGAGCAATTTCTCATAATTCTATCTACGGTTAGCAGATACCTTGTAAGGAAAGCCAAGGAAGCAATTGGAAATAAGCCTACCTGCCATTCGTCTCTGTAAACATAATCCTCGTGTTCCTTACGACAGCCATAGAAAAGAGTCAACTCTCCCACCTCGAGACAAGCCCTCACCTGGGCAACTCTTTCTTGGAGAAACGCGCGAAATGGAGGCACACCAGTCCCGGGGCCTATCATGATGATGGGGCGACTGATGTCGCTAGGGAGTCTGAAACTTGAGCGTCGGATGTATATTGGAAGGCTGACCCCGTGTTTGCTATCTCGGTAAGTAGAATCGTGAGGTACAAGCTTCTCACTGTTCTGTTTGTTCTTAAGAGACAGCAGGTAGTTAGACGCGACTCCCTGGAAGCATCTCTGTGAGAGTTGGACAAACTCGACTGCAACAGTCATCGAAACGGTCTTTTTCTGAACCAGGGACGAAGAAGAGATCGAGTAGTACCGGGGCTGGAGAGGTTTGACGCATTCCAAAAGTACAGCAAATGGTGCCGGGTAACTTGTTTTGCATGGTACTATTGCCTCAATTAGTTGCGCCAGATTGAGTAGCTGACTGCTAACAGCCTCTCGATAATGATTAGTGTCCTCGCACAGCTTCAGCAGAGCCGACAATTGCAGGTGGTCCGTTGCATGCCCAGCCAGGATGGCTAGGGATTGTCGCGACACTGGACCTGCGATATCCAAGTAATGGCGCACAGCAGCGTCGTAATTCGTCGGAGTGGGAACACTGACATGTCCAGTGGGACTTGTAGTGATGTGAATGGGTTGGTGGCGTTTCTCTTCTTCACGAGGGATAGATCTCGAGGTTCAACCGGTCTAGTATGCTTATCACCCTCGCTAAGCAGGTCCAAGTGCAGGTCTTCAGCAAGAGCTCGGATGTCAGAGACGACGTAAGTCGGCTCGTATTTGGCTTCATGCTCGCTGAGATGTAGTGCAGGACGGAGTGAGTCCCACATAGCTTCTTTCCATGAGAGAAACGAGTCCTCCGTCGTTCCTCAATTCGCGACATCTTCGGTATATATTTCCATCCGTGGTTCAAGAGTGAGGGCATAGACGATGGCGAGATCTGTCCATTCTCCTGGAGGGTGACATGGGCCAACTCTGCTTCCATGGACTAGGTTTCTATGGCAGTTGATGCCATTCCGGCGGATACTGGAATGGCGTATGGAAACATCGGACAAGCTCGAGCTCACACCTCCCTGATGGGACTAAACTTCGTGACGGCCAGGCTGTGCGATAGTCCTGACTGCTCAGCGTTGTAGTCTGCAAACCAGGCATTGATGGTCACATCACCCTCCTCAAAGTCAGTATCATATGTGGACAGAACGTCAGATAGCTCGCAGTCATGCATTAGTCGCTTGGTCGATAGTTGATTGAGCAAACCGAATTGGACGGGCACAATGTCGCTGGACACATTGGAGTTGTTGTTCTGATGGGGATAGATGGACAAATTCTCTGCACAGGTTTTTCTAGTCCTGATCGATACAGCATGTCACCATAAGACACGTCTCCAAGCATCGTCGGGAGCCGATGAGCTACAGTCAATGAACCTTGTCACCGACTCCAAAAGGCGCCACAGGATTCACAAAGGCCATTGCTGTCACCTCCATCGTATGTATGCGGTGCCGTTGACCTCTCGCAGGTTTGGTCGGTTGGCTAGGATGAACGAGAACTTTCACATTGTCTGCAAAGCTGAACGAGACCTCCAATTGACGAATTTGGGGAAGATTAAAAAGCTTCTCAGATACTGGTCTAGACTGCCCGTTGTTGAAATCGTAATGTCTCTACAACATCCCCGAGGTACTCGAGCCTGTCACACCCAATCTTTCATTCGTATGCTCTCAAGAATTCCTGGGAGTTCAAAAACTCTCTGGCAATGACATCTTGATGCTTTTGGCTCCTGGGCACGAACTTGACCTTGAAAGGCTTCGGACAATGGCTGATACCTTCATGATATGCCTCGGAGTCGACTTCAATCGGCTTGCCTGTCTTGGGGTCCGTTTCTCTCTCAATGTCGAATGCCCACAGAAGCTTTGCTGTCATCCTCCACTGCGTGCGTTCGGCAAGATGCATCCCCGGGCAGATTCGGCGACCGGCTCCATAGCCATAGTGATGTATAGCTCGACCCAATTAGCTAAGGCTCTGAGTGGTCAGGGTAAGTTTTGTACTTATCTCGGTTCATGAAATCAGGGCTGCCAGCGTATTCTGAAGCTAGTCGAGGGAACGACGCGAAACGATCAGGATTGTATGTCATTGGATCATCGAAACCCAGCTTCTCTGTGAAGTGCATTGCCCAAATCGGGATGAGGACAGTAGAGTCTTTGGGGATGAGCATCCCTTCATACCAGTCATCTTGGCTGACCCGATGCGGAACACCAAGCGGTAGCCTGTGAGAGTAGTCAGCTGATCGAAGTGGCTACAACATAACAGACTGAAACATACACCGAATGCCATCTCATGCCCTCTTTAACTACACAGTTGATGTATGGCAGCTGAGCAAAGTCTGTCCACAGCGGTGATCTGTCAGGAGGTCAGCACTCGGCTAGAATAGCTACGCGGGCATCAAATGATGACAGACCTCTCGGTTCCAACGACCTCATCCAACTCCTTCTGCACCTTCCTCTGCACGTGAGGATTGAGAGCAAGCATCAAAATCGACGTCAGCATCGAGGATGCAGTGGTATCTGCACCACCCTCAACCAAGACACCCAAAAAATGGTTGAATTGATGATCCGTCAATGGAACATCGAGCGCCTTCTCTCCGTCCAAGATACGATCGATGATGCAATTCCTCTTCTCGCCTGTCGCTCGCCTGTGCTCCACTCTTTGACGCGCTTCGGCCCAAGTATCATCCATCGCCTTGTAGAATTTATGAGCACGAGTTCTCCAAGAGCTTAGCTTCTCTGGGAGATACTTCAGGAAGGGAAATTGGTCAATCGGAGGATTAGCACCAGGTTCCAGAGATGTCGAGTACTGCTTCATGGCCTTGTACACACAACTTCCCCAGAAGTCCTCGTAGGTGGCACCACGGTGGCCCCACACAACGATGTTCGCTACTGACGCCGTAGCCCGCTGCAGGTGATGGTAGAAGTCCTCGGGCGTTTTGATCAGATCCTGCAGAAGGACGCTGACCTCTGCCTCCTGGATCGGCTGTATCTTTTCGTCGAGCATACGTGGCTACATATGTCAGTCAACGAAGAAAGACCTGAAGCTCCAATTCTGAGACTGACCGAGAGATTATGAGAAGCAACTTTACGCTGGGATCTCAATAAAGGGGTATTGTCCATGAAAGCAAAGGAGTCACCACCAGTGACAATGCTTGCTACATGGTCCCTAGGTCGCTCAGAATAGATTGCGCCTTTCTTGCCCAACAGGTCGTGGACCGCTTTGCGATCGAACAGGACGATCATGGTATCAGTACCCATTTTCAATGAGAACACTCCTCCATATTTGTCGCCCCATTCTTTGAACCTATATCATTCCGCTTTAGCCAACAAAATCGAAACTCGAGTCGGAATTGTATGACCTACTTCTTGTACATGCCAGTGATAGGAATCTGGTGCAGGTTTCCTAGTATGGGCAAGGTTGGTGGTCCTGGAGGCAGGCGACTGTCTCTACGCCCGCTCCTCAACATTTTGAACAGACCATAAAAGACTGCGATACCAGCCAATAGAGCAGGCAAACTTATTCCTGCTGGAAGAAAACGCAGACGATCGGCAATTGCATCATGTGCCATTGGGATAGTCAAATGAAGGATATGAGTCGAGACCGAGAGCAAAAGTGTTGGTGACTTCGTGCAGAGAAGGCCAACGAAGATGGTAGAAGGAGTTGTGAACAAAACTTATAAACCACGCAAGAGACAGATATCGATGGTTTCGTGTTCCCTTCCCGATGCAGTGCGGCAGCAAGCATGACAAAAGGGTGCGGACGTTCAAAGACGCACCGAACCTCTGCCTTCGGCCTGATTTTTGGGCATAGCGATTAGACGTCTTTCCAACACAACATGTCAAGGGAGTCGCTTCGCAAGCCATAATTGGCTTGAAGCCGCTCAATGCCTGGTGCATTCCAACCATGTAAGAGTTCTTGGTAGTGTGGCGGATATTCCCCGCTTTCCTGGCAGCATCCCCGCACCTCACAAGCGGACCGCATCGATGGGGCCAGGAGCACGAGTAGGTCGCTTGAGACATTGGTGGCTGGACCGTAAGACTCCAACAGCGAAGTGAGGCCGAAGATCGTACGGACTGCGCTCCAGAGTCACCTCCCTACAGGCCGCTGACAATGGCGGACGCGAGCCAGGTCGATGGACCAGGATTCAGCATAGTATCTACCGCCACTTCTGGGAGGTCATAATGGAGACGCCTGGCGCGACGTCAGGCTAGATAAGTCAGTACTCTCGTGAATTCGTAAGTCTGCTACTCCAGCAGTTTTCCACTTGCAACATGTCTCCAATCCTTGTCGCCATCGGTCTGTCGCTCATCTATGGGCTTTATCGTTTACTCCAGGTGGGCAAACGAGATCCTCGTCTCCCTCCAGGACCTCCAACAGTCCCAATACTGGGTAATGCACTGCAACTTCCCACCACTGGACTCGGAAAAAAGTAAGTGCAGATTCCAGATCCAGACACATTGGAGTTTCACCGTGAGGTCCTCTTTGTAATAACATCTTGATTCTAGATTCGAGGATTGGGCGAAGGAATACGGCCCGGTCTACTCTCTCAAAGTCTTCCATGGCACAATGATTGTGCTGGCGGATCGCAAGTCCGTGTATAGCCTTCTCGACAAAAAGGGCAGTATATACTCAGATCGACCCCCTCTGCCCATTCCATTATTCATGAGCCGTAATGCACACATGACTATGGAGCCACAATCGCCATTGTGGCGAGAGAAGCGCTCAGTAGTTACGAGAAACCTGAATCCCAGGTCGCTTGACGAAAAGCACTTCAGGGTACAGGAAGCCGAATCCACCGTCTTCATGAAGAACATACTGGATCATCCTGACATGGTATACGACTACGCCAAGCTCTATTCGGCTTCGGTCGCTGCCTGCATCGTCTATGGTCAACGAGCGACAACGCTCGACTCGTTCTGGAGCAAGGGACTGTACGACTTTATGGAAAAATGGCTAGAGGCCATTGAACCTGGAGCGAACCCTCCAATCGACGTCTTTCCGTTGCTGTGGTATCTTCCAGGAAAGTGGAAAAAGAGAGCATACGACGTGAGAGATTTGATGGATAAGATGTGGGGTCATGCACGAGCAGTCGTAGACGAACGGAGATCGAGAGGCGATGTCAGAGACTCGCTGATGGACATGAAGATTGATGAATATAACGAAAAGGGCTGGCCTATGTCCCAACACGCCCTAAACAATCTTGGTGGAGAGCTGCTGGAAGCAGGTGCTGATAGTAAGTGCCCTGTTCCAAAAGGGACATGCCCGAGAGAGACCATAGAAAACAGCACTAACTTCTGCTTTCTCTTTTTTTGTAGCAACGGCCAACATGATTCTGACACTGATTCTCGCTTTCGCGAAATATCCCGAGATTCAGAAGAAAGCTCGGGAAGAGGTCGACGCCGTCTGTGGCGTTGAACGTACCCCCCTGTTTTCGGACTTCGACAAGCTACCCTACATTAATTGCATCATCAAGGAGGCTCTTCGATGGCGTCCTACGTATGTAGAGTACCTGCACCATCCAGTATTGCATCAAGTCGCTTACATAGATACAGATCCGACCTCGGTCTTCCTCACATGGTCTCACAGGACGATTGGTATGAAGGTCATCTCATCCCAAAGGGCAGTGTTGTGTGGGTGGCCATCTGGGCGATGCATCAGAATGACGACCTGTACAAGGACCACGAAAAATTCGACCCGGACCGGTTCCTCAAACACCCTAAACTGGCTAACGAATACGCTGTCGGTGGTGATTGGGAGAACAGGGATCACTACGGCTACGGTGCCGGTCGTAGACTATGCCCCGGGATTCATTTAGCTGAGCGCAGCATGTGGCGCATCAGTGCCAAATTGCTCTGGGCATTCGAGTTTTCCGAGCCAACAGACCCCATTACAGGGAAGGTGCAGCCGCTGGATGTCAATGCCTACACCTCTGCTAACCTAGTACGGCCCTTGAAGTATAAGGTGAAGGTCACGCCACGCAGCCAGGAGCACTTGCAAGTTGTCGAGCGTGAGCTTGGAGGTGCTCTGGATTTCTTGAAACAGTATGAATGATTGCGCTATGTTGGCCTTGACCTAGTTTATATAGCAGAGAAAGCTACTCCATCACAAACTTCATCAAAATTACCGTCATATCAGGAACTTTCCCAAATAGCGTTGAATCATAGGCTCCCATGATCTCTGGAGGTCGGCATTGGGACCACACACGTAGAAAAATGTCACAAAACAAGTGCAATAGATGCTTGTATGTCACAGGGTTCTCGGATAGCGAACACATTGATCACGGCCTATGGTCTAGCAAGGGACCGAACGACTATGACATTGACGTCTTGACGTAGCCCGTGAAGATATTCACTCTTCGCATGAACGCTTGAACATACAACTACATTTGACTTCCTCGCATGACAGCGCCAAATTCGTTGGTATTCAAAAGTTCCATTGACTCCATAATCTCGACCCAGAAGTTATACTTAAATCGTTTCCACCTTCCTGTCCACCTCGTTGCCAGTCAGCGTAAGTTTCCTTGCTCACTTCAAGAATTCTGGAGGAAGATCTGGACCTAGAAATGTAACGAACAGACGTTAGTACTGCTCTAGTACGAGTGATTTGGCAATACTCACCCCACACATGCAAATTATCAGGCGATGCGAGGCTTTTGTGAGTCGGCTCTTCATCGTTGACCAAGTCCCCGTCAACATAGTGTTCGAGGATGAATCTTGATGGGTCAAACCTGTAGCATGTCATGTCAATATGGATCTCAGTAGGGAGGCCAGGATCGGGCTGTACCTACCAGTAATCGAAGATCTGACTCCCCATTATGTGCCTACCGACACCCCAACAACTCTTATAGCCCTTGTGTCGAAGCCAATCGTGGCCTAAAACCTGTGTGTCGAAGTCATGGGTCTCAAATGAGGCGTGATGAACATGCGGTTCAGGGCCCTCAAAGAAGAAGAAGCAGTGATGATCAACAAGCTCTTTCCCTCGGCCTAGACGATTGAAAGCAGTAACGAGTCTGCCGTCAGGACTATGGACAAGCTGATGATACAGTAGGTCAGCAAAGTCATGTAAGACACGGTATATTTCCACTTACGTCACTTGGAAAGAAGTTGAATCGAGTGGTATAGAATTTGAGGGCCTTCGCGAAATCGGTAACGCACATACCAAAGTGCCCCAGCTTGTGGACTGGTGCTGGGCCTACAGTGTGCATAGGTCAGAACGAGTGTATGATGGTTGATCATGTCTCACGCACGCTTCTCAAGACGTTGTGTTTTGTTACCAGCTCTGTGTTTGTCTGTTGGCTTGAGATGATGTTAGTGTACGATCTGAAACAGCGTGGGACATGGCTACTAACAAAGTTGAAGGACAACTGTTCGAGGACAATCTCATCTTCGACAAGAGTCTGTCCGTAGACTAGGTGGAATGGGAAACCATCAACAGGGTCCGAGAAAGTGACGCATCTTCCACCCCCAGGAGCGTCTGTCAACTCGTAGATCTTTGAGGCGCCAGGAATGGTGCTCGTTGCCAGCTCCAAATCCGCTTCGGACTCGACAACGAACGCAGCGCCACCGAATCTGTCCTTATCCGAAGCTACGGCACAGTAGACCCAAGGTTCTTTGCTGTACCCGCGGTAATAAGTCTTGTTGCCTTCTCGTTTGCATTCAGTGAAGCCGAAGTCGACAAGAAATTGTCTCTGGAAGTCTATATCTTGATGCTCATAGTAGACATGCGCAATCCTCACAAGATTGATCCTCTGAGGTGTTTCGTCAATCTTTACTGCTCCCATTGTATTCGAATGTGCCTTTGATGTTGTTGTTGTTCCTTGCACGATACCACTCTGGATGTGATTGAGGTGAATCTCTCTCCGCAAGTATCCCACGGGGAGCAGCCCTGTAATAACAACCCCTGATGGCAAGTGATGACGAGCTTACGGAAGCATCAATCGAGAGACGCAGGGCCCTCCGGCCACCCACTCGATGTTCCAGGAACTAGATATCTCGGATCATCTCATGCCCAATCGCGACTGTGTTTCCTCCTCCAGCCGAGCGAATTTCGGACTATCTTCGCATACTTTCCTTCTAACCTACCCTGTCCGCTCGTCTTTCGCCGCCCATCGAAGCGGTAGTGTCAGCTCCCAAGGTTCCCTTCCACACATCCCCATCATACCGACGACCTGGTCTTCCCCACCTGACTTTGTTGGGCGTCGTGTTTGTTTTCTATCCAAGGCATGACATAAGTCTCGTGTACACTGTTCGTGCGATCCTTCGCTTTGCTAGAATATTTGCTAGATGTTCAGAATCCAACTTCCGAGCATCGCCTGGGAGTCCAGATCGGGTGACTATCTCTCTGGACTGGCATAGATTGACATTATCGTCCACGAACGATGAGAAGCCAAGAAGGACCAAGCCCGATCATGGACTGTTCGGTATTGACAAAGGTAAGTACGATGATTGGAGAGATAATGGGTGTGAACGTAAAGATGGTATGTCAACAATATTGGTTACCGCCTTCTTCCATGCACAAGGCTGCTCACTCCTTGGCCGCAATCCCAAAGCCAGGGATATCTTCCATCTCCTGGCCCAAAGCATTTCGTACCGAGTACTTGACGTGATCCAAGCAGCTTGTCGGTACATAGATATCCTTTGTATCTCCCATGACCTGCTTCCAGTTCTGGAGATATCCTTCTGCAGTGGTCTCTTGTATATGTCCCGGGAACGTAGCTATCACCTGATGAGCTGCGCGACCGGCGGCGACACTGAACACTTCTCCAGAGACGGGGCACTCATCCGATGACAAGGTAACCACGAAGGGAGCGATTTTCGCCGGGTCGAAATACATTTCCGTCACTTTCTTCGTGCCAGGAGCGATCGCAGTCATGCGAGAAAAGCCAGACGGCATGATGCAATTGATTTTGATACCGTCATTTTCGGAAAAGCGCCCTAGCTCTCGCGAGATCGCAAAGGTGGCACCTTTCGAGGCCGCATAAGCGCAATCGCCTCCAGCACCGAACCCATAGATGGCGTCGGAGGAAACGTTGATGATGCGACCGTACTTGCGCTTGGCCATGTGACCGTATGCCGCGCTGGTACACAACGTAGTGCCAAGTACCGAGATTTCTACGACTCGCATGAAATCCAGGGCGTTGACATTGTCGTGTGGATTGATTCTGCCAGAAATGCCTGCATTGTTGACGAGAATGTCGATTTGGCCGTATTCGCTGATGGCTTTGTCGATAATCTGTTTTGCTTGCTCGGGATGTGAGACATCATGGCCGTCGGCGACGGCGCTGCCACCTGCGGATACGATCTCTTCGACGACTTGCTGTGCTCTTGTGATTGTGCCCGCCGCACCCTCAAGGTTACCACCGTAGTCATTCACGACGACTTTCGCGCCGGCCTTGACCAATGCTAGGGCATACAATCTGCCCAGCCCACCGCCAGCACCGGTCACAACAGCAACGCGACCTTGAACCGACATTCTGACACGTGAAACAGCACTGTATCGGCGAGAAGGATGGGAGGATAGCTTGTGGACAGTTACAGTCCGTTGAACATTACCTCGAGATTGCGTTTTACCATCCCTATGTACCTTCTTCCAGAATTCACAAGCGCTTGAGAGACTCGGACCGCTCAGGATCCTCATCTGATTGTACACACATGCTTGTGAACTGATGCTCGGCCCCGAAGTCGTTGCGATACTTCGGGCTAATTATTGACAGAGCTTTCAAATCACGTGATGGGATCCTACGCATGGATGGATGGCGACGGAGGTGGGGAACGTCAGCTAGTAACGACGAGGATGATTTGTCCTCTCGAGTCATCAAGAAGGATTCTTCCTCGCTTGAAATGGCACGTAGGTGTGTGGGAACGCACGAAGAAGAGAACACGGAAACAAAAGGGATCATGTTCTGCTGCTCTAATTCTAGCTTGCGACTGTGCTGACATCGTCGCTGTGATTGTTGGCCTAGCAATGCCCGACTATACAAAGAAACAGAACTTGCGTCGCGTTGCCTTCCGCAAGGCCTAAAACACGATCACTGCTCGGCCGGTAAGTTTGCCAGCACGCAGGAGGTTATAGGCTTCGTGTATCTGATCAAACGAGAATCTCTGCATGTCTATCCTCAGCCTTCCAGCTGTTGCGAGGCTGCAGACATCTTCTAGATCCTGGCGCGTCGAGCCCAGTGAGAGCGCAAACTCGCAGCTTGTCGCCATCCGGTTCCATCCAAGGTTGATACTTCCACCTTCCATGCCAACAACCACGATTCGTCCTTGCGGGCGAGAGATTTTGGCAGCGAGGGCAAGGGTTTGATCGTTGCCGACAAAGTCCACGATGTAGTCGATGCCGCTGCCGTTTGTCAATTCCGAAAGCCTTGTCGCGGCCGATGCGTCTGAGCGAATGATTTCGTCGGCGCCCAGCTCCTTTGCCAGATTCAGACAGTGCTCAGCTCTGTCGATGGCGAAGACTTTTGCGGCGGATAGAATTTTGATGAACTGCACAGCATATGTTCCGAGACCGCCGATTCCAATGACTGCTGTAGTTGAACTGGGCCGTACTCTGGTGATGAAAGATCTCACCGCGTGGTAAGCCGTAACGCCAGCGTCCGTGAGAGGTGCGTAGAGTACGGGGTCCCGATCGCCAATGGATACCAACTCATGTCTAGGCACAACAAGATACTCGGCCAACCCTCCATCGAATCCGCAGCCGCGGGTCATGCCAATACCTCCTCGCTTGTAGGCCTCACAATGCTGCTCGGCGCCGCTCATGCAGAAGCTGCACACACCACAATGTTTCATGTGGTGAACGACAACTCCTTCTCCGACCTTGAGGTCAGAAACACCTTCGCCGAGCTGCTCTATGACTCCGGCATTCTCATGCCCTAGGATATAGCCTGCGGGAATGGCGGATGCATAGGGATCCGAGCCTGGTTTCGAATCAACCATGTCGAGATCAGAGCGGCACAGTCCGACGGCTTTTATCTTGATGAGGCATTCGCCGTGGCCCGGGACAGGCTTAGGTACATCGACGTATCTCCCGGGCTGGCTCCACTGCTCGAGTTTGAACGCTTTCATGTTGTAGATGGTGAGGATCAATCGTGGGAGAGGAAGAGCGCTAGGTTAGGAGCAGGTTTCGTGGTTGCCCGCAGAATTCTGGTGATCCCAAATGGCGGACAAACATGATCATGTATGCATGCGCTCTTCCAAAATCTGGGCAACCGAGCACGCGCCCTCGAGATCGTCAAGCCGGGATGGGATATTGCGCAAAGTTGTGCCAGATATTGAAGTAAACCACGGAGCAATTCTCCAACTTATCCGTATCATAATTATGCCGAAGCACCTGACCCGAGGATCTCAAACCAGCCAGACGCGCTCCAGGTAGGGGTCAGCCTCGAAGCCGAAGTCACACTACATAGTCCCATAATGAGTGCGGAACTTGTTCAATTAGTTCACTCTATTGATAAACTAGTTTTTGCCAGACCGTGCGTGAATGTTAGAGGGGCGACCCTGCTTTGTATTAGGAAAGACAGTCTTTGTTTCGAAAGTTGACCTGATAGATCGTAACAACCCTTTTCGAACAGTTTGTGTTATAGGTATCAGAAGTCCTTTGTGACAGTGGAGTTCGTCAACCGTTGCTACTGTCCAAGCACAGGATGACTGATCGTTGTTAAACGTGGAGGGTCCGATCACTAGACGGGCTATGAGAGCCAAACAGATGCCAACTCGTGCACGGCTATCAGAACGAGTCAACTCTCGTGTCTCTTTATTACAATGGGGTGTCGCAAATTTTCTTTCGATACGCTTCTATCACTAGCGGTAAATTCCGCGATATGCTCGACACGTCTCTCATCCGAGGTAGCCAAAACATGCTACCTACTGTGTTCCTGTGCCACTCATGTGTCGCAACTTGCGACAAGTTTGGCCAAATCAGCACACTCTCCATGCCATTTCTCACCTCATTTCTGAGCAGTAAAAACGCCCTCAGTATCCTGACCTTGGGCCCAAATCTTCTTCAGCCGCATCCTAGAAATCTTCCACCCGGCCTGCGTGCGTCTGAATTCAAAGTTGTACGGCCCGCCAAAGGCATAGTGCACCTCGGGCTTTGCGACTTTGGGCGTGGCGCAAAACCACAGGTACGCGGTGCCGGTGGCCTTGTCGGAGCCGTCGACGTGGAATTGCATGTTGGTCATTGAGTGCTGCAGGCCTTGGAATCGGTCCTCGACGCTGGCGGCCTTTGTGATTGCCTCTCTGCCGACGACGTCGCCCCATTCTTCAAACGTCATGACGGCGTCTTCCACGTACGTGTTGGCGTAGCCTTGCCAGTCGTGGGCGTCGGCGATGTTGCAGTATTCGTTCAGGAGCGAGGAGAGGCTTTCCTTGTCCTCGAGGATCTGGAGTCGGTGTTGGAGAGACTGGATCAATTGTTCTGACATGATGGTGCTTCGTATATGCTCTTCTGCTGCGGGTGATGTGGGGGGACGATGTGCTAGTATCAGTCCAGGAATCATGGGCCCATCTTCAAATGAAGCGGCGTGTCATTATAGTTATGGCGATAGGTCACCGAGACACCACGTAGTTCACTGACCATGCGCATGGCTTGACTGCAATCGCCCGCATCTTGCAATTGGTAACAAGCAAGCGGCGCCCGAGAACAGACACAGACTTGTGGAGGGGAGACGACGAAACGCGGAGACGAAATCCGCCCGAAGTTTGTCCACAGACATTAATGGTCCGAAGCGAAGGAGCCAACTTCTTTCGACGACAGCCATCCGAGCGCTAGAACTAAACAATGTCGTCGACGCGCGAGTGCAGAGCCGTGCTGTTGAATGCGGGTCAGTTGATCCAATCGGTCACGCGCATTGGTTGGACATGCAAGATGTGAGCACATAAATTTTGGCGCAAATAACCAAGCCCTGTCTCTTTGACGTGCGATGACTGGGCACATTCAAACAAGTCGACAAACATAATCATCTCTCATTCATGGAGGGTAGAATCTACGCAGTGACAGGGGGAGCGTCAGGAATTGGCAGAGCGACGGTCATCAAATTAGCCAAGTTGGGTGCCGCAGGGCTTGCAATCAGCGATGTCGATGTCGCTGGACTCGAAGAAACGAAATCTTTGTGTAAATACAACTCGCTTCGGCATCGAGTCTGTAGCTGACTGCTAACGACTACAGGCAAGCAATATAGAGCGGAGTTCGACCTGCAACGTGTGGATGTCAGTCAGCCGGATCAGGTCGAGAAATGGATCGAGACAGTCGTCAAGAAGTTTGGCAAGCTGGATGGTGCGGCAAATGTTGCTGGCGTTGCAGACGGAGATGGTCACACTGTGACAGCAACGATTGTGAGTCGAGACCCTTGCAGCTATGAGCTTTGTACAAGATGGCTGATTTGTGTCTCTAGAAACAAGCAGACTGGGACCGAATGATTGCAATCAACCTTACCGGCGTCATGAACTGCATGCGAGAGGAGCTCAAATACATCACCAAACCGGGCGGCTCGATTGTGAATGTCTCTAGCACTTCGGGCCTGCGTGGTCTTCCTCATAACGCCGGCTACGCGTCAAGTAAATTTGCGGTGATTGGTCTGACCGATTCCGCTGCTGGGGAATACGGAACGCAAGGTGTCCGCATCAATGCAATTCTCCCGTACGTCTCCCCTTTGCACAACACAAGTAGATGCAGAAGACTGACCCGAGTGACCAGAGGCCCGATCGACACCAAAATCTTTCGCGATGGCGAAGCGAAAGGGCTATTCAATTCCGTCACGGTGAGTGCAGAGACGCTGATGAAGCGCATGGGCAAGGCGGAGGAAGTGGCCAATGTATTGTGCTTCATGTTGAGTGACGAAGCATCTTATGTTACCGGAGGTAAGTAACTCAAGTTGCCCTGATGCACGAGAAGTTTATTGACAACACTGCAGCGCATTGGACAGTCGATGGCGGTTACGCAGCCTGCTGAGCTATTGATACCGAAAGATCAAGTGATTTTCATCTTGGGTGTATTCTCAGCACATCGGTGTTTGAGCCATGTAGAAGGGCACGAGCGAATACAACACTTTCTAAACACACTGCCTTCGGATGACCCGTGTTTAAACTATTCTATTCGAAGTGCAGAAGAATGAATACCCACTGTTAGAGACATGATTGTTGCAAAAATGCAAGACCTCGGTGATCGTTCCGGCTGACAGCTCGAAATGTGCACTCCAGAGTTCCATCATTTCCATATCACGGTAATTGCTTGATATGCTGGTTGTTCAATACTCTGGAGCCCTGTCAAGCTGGGTTCGCTGTCAAAACGGGGTCCGTAGACACACCGGACGCTCGTCGAAATGTTGCGAAGATAGTCCGACGCGGCTTGCATAGAGATTGACAAGATCGAATAGTGCTAGCTTGTTATAACAACAACTCCATGTCCACCACAAGACAAATGTAGACATTGCACCCATCGAGCAGATCCAGAGTGCCTTGTATCAATATCCCAAGCAGATCAACATCATTGAAGCATGCCATGGCGCCTCGCTGGAAGCATCTCATCCGATTCATTGCGGAGGAAGACGGTCAAATCCATCTGGGCGAGATTGACGCCTCTGCGCACCCGGACGTGGGCCTAGCCGTTTTCGAGGGCAAGACCGTGCAGGCCAAACTTGTGCTGGGCTCTGCGTACGATGGGGTGGTGAGCAAAACAGTCATGCACGTCAAGCAGGTATGTATGACAGGCGCAAGATTCGCAGCAGACACAGGAAACAAACACAAGACAGGCGACGGAAAGCGCCATCAGCAGAGACTGACTCGAGACTTTTTATAGTTGCTCTCACCGCTGGCTCCTCACGAAGTGCCCATTATCCGATGCATGGGTTTGAACTACCGTGATCATGCAAAAGAAGCCAATATGCCGATCCCAGATGTCCCTGTTTTGTTCATCAAGCCGCGGACTGCCATGAATGGCCCGTATCCTGCCAAGATCAACGTGCCAAAGTTTGCGCAAGACGGATCGAGTGATTATGAAGCGGAGCTTGCGGTCGTCATTGCAAAGGACGGACGAGACATAGCAGAGGAGGATGCGTTGGACTATGTTCTGGGATACACCTGTAGCAACGATGTCAGTGCCCGGACGCAGCAATTCAAGAACAGCCAATGGTGCTTTTCTAAAGGTAAGTTGCTGGACGACATCTGATGCACATGTTTACGCTCGACTGACGACGCGAGCAGGCTTGGATGGCTCAGCGCCCATTGGACCTGTCCTTGTGTGTCCGGATGCCCTGGCGGATCCGCATAAACTGGCGATCAAAGCCATTCAAAACGGTAATGTGGTGCAGGACTCCAATACTAGGTAATCACCGTCACTCTCGTCTGCTACGAGCGTTGGCTGATAGGCGGTGATAGCGAAATGATTTTTGACATTCGAAAAACGATATCTTTTCTGTCGCAGGGTACCACGCTCGAGCGAGGCACGGTTATTCTGACGGGTACAGGACCCGGAATCGGATGTATGCGAGATCCCAAGGTCGTGCTGAATCATGGAGACGACATGCGGGTGGAGATAGCGGAAATCGGGACTCTGATCAACGAGGTTCATTACGAGTAGGGTAGACTAACTCGAACCTGTCCATGCATGCGGTGGTATTGATACCATTCTCGAAGCGGATATATGTCTAGGCTCGCGCTTAGGAGCCGACGGCTTAGGTACTGTATATCCATTACTGTTTTGCCTCAAACAATGACAGTATTCGTATTGACCTGGGCGTTTAGTCTTCTATATTCGAATCAAGGATGTAGCTTAATACGAACTTTGGTTTTGTGACTAAACAAGGTTATGCTGAGTTCAATTGTTCACGAACGAGAGTTGACTCCGAACGGAATTGGCGGATTGAGGCGCGACGGATCTAGAAGGGTTCACAGATCTAACCATCCTTGACAGTGGCCTTCAGACGTTCGAGAATGTATTCTCCAGCGCGAATCGGAGGATACTTTGAAGGGCTCTCGTCCGAGACGCAGCTAGGAAGAGTCTAAAGATGTGGTTAGCACAGATGTACCTAAGTATTGTACGATCGTGCTTACCTCAACATGTTGATCATAGTTGATTGAAAAGAAGAATGGAACACTGTATCTCTCGTCTGTGGTTCTGTTTACAACACGGTGAATAGTGCTTTTGTAAACTCCGTTTGTCCATCTCATCAAGAAATCTGCGACGTTGACGATGAAAGCACCTGGTGCCGCAGCTGCTGGCGTCCAGACGTTCTCTGGTGTGAGGATTTCCAGACCATGAGTTGTGGACGAGAGCAACAAGGTAAAGCACTCATAATCGGTATGCGAGCCGAGGCCAACCTCCTTGTCCGCTTCGTTGGGGTCCAAAGGCTTTGGGTCCTTCGAGGGAGGGTAATACAACAGACGAGAGATACCACCAGGATGTGTCATCATCTCGTCGAAGTGGTCTTCCGGCAACGCCAAGCTCAAAGCGAAGAGTCTGAAAAGGTGACGGGCGAGTTGCAGGACTCGACCATAATACTCGGCGATGTCTTGCTTGAAACCAGGAAGAGCGGATTCAGTGGGCCACACATTGCCATTTTTGGTGCTGCCGTCCAAGTCCCGGTATTTGCCATCACCCCCTGTAGGGTCGAGAGAAGTTTCATAACCCCAGTTGAAGCCTTCCTTGGTTTCTGGCACGGCAGCTGTAGCCCAATCATCGGGGTTCACATATGTGTAATCCGAAGGTTCCCATCCACGCATCAGAGCATTGTGCTTGACGTGCAATTCATCCTTTTGAGCAGGAGGAAGTTGCTTGAAGAAGCGAGAAGCCTGGTTTAGCACGCCTTGTCGAACAGATTCGGGGACGTTGTGGCCAGTGATCTGGAAGAAGCCGCTGTTGGTACAGGCGTCGCGAATCTGTGATGCTGCAGCCTGCTTATCTTCCAGTGTGCCGTTGAAGGTCGAGGAGATGTCAATGACGGGGACATTGAATGGTCTGGCTGGTCCATCTCTCTTTGTGGTGAGGCGATCATTGAGGTAGCTCTGAGCAGCGCGACGAGCTTCGTCCGAGGTGACGTTGTTGGAGGCCATTATGAGTGATGTGGGAACTGATTGAACGTCGGAGCGAAGTGTTCAAGGAGGATCAGAAGATTATATAGAATTGTTCGCTCGGAAGCGGATAACGATAGGCACGACTCGGGACTGGAACGACTGCCGACGGGGGCGACCTATCTTCTGACTCTACAGCAATGAATCGCAGACAGGTGTCTGTTACAAAGTTCGCATGTGTTGATACAGTGGTCGGCGGGTTAGTCAATGGTATGATCAACAGGGCGATGCGGGGAAAGAGCTCGGGCACCCTCGTGGGCAATTTAGGCCAACCCAGCGGGAGCTCTATTTTTGAGGGTATGACGGACATGACTTTCGCGCTATAGCTTCTTCATGCAGATGTGTATACAGCGTGGGCTAGACATCGCTGAGAGGAACTGGAGGCAGGAAAGGGGGTCGACGAAGGAGTCAAGATAGGGGGTCCAGGGCAAGTGGCCCAAGCTCGGAGAGCAATTGCGTCGTGTTTCGCACGTCGAGGGTGCTTGCGACAGCTGGCCAGACATTTTCTCCTTCTCTACTTCGTCCATCAGCCTGCATCTGCCTTGTGTATGTGTTGGTGATGCTTTGTGTCTAGATCCGACTGTCCTTGACTTTTCCATATCATCTTTCATCATGTCAACAGCGGCGAGCTCCAAGAAGGGGCCCGCGGCCAGCACCAAAAAGAAGGTCGATGGTGCCGTCGACCAGACCAGCGACTACCTCGCCCAGCTGAGGAGCGAGACCAAGCAGGCCGCATCCAATGACTGGGACTACAAGCTCGCTCTTGCCGTCATCACCGTCCTCGCTTTTGCAACCCGCTTCTACGCCATCACACACCCCAACCAGGTCGTCTTTGACGAAGTCCACTTTGGCAAGGTCAGACCACTGAATACGAATCGAGGAAGCCATCGCTGACACACTCCAGTTTGCATCCTACTACCTCCAGCGCACCTACTTCTTCGACGTGCACCCTCCGTTTGGCAAGCTCCTGTTCGCTTTCGCAGGCTGGTTGGTCGGCTACAATGGCGACTTCTTGTTTGAGAACATTGGCGACTCGTACATTACCAACAAGGTGCCCTACGTCGCATACCGCGCAATGCCTGCCTCAATGGGCGCCCTGACCGTCTCGGTTGTCTTTATGATCATGTGGGAGTCTGGTTACTCCCTGCCTGCCTGTGTCTTGGCTGCCGGTCTCGTCCTCTTCGACAATGCCCACATTGGCCAGACTAGACTCATCCTCCTCGATGCCACCCTCATTCTCTTCATGGCCCTTTCGGTCTGGAGCTACATCCGCTTCTACAAGCTCCGTCACGCTGCCTTCAGCCGCAAGTGGTGGAAGTGGCTGCTCCTGACCGGTTTCTGCCTCAGCTGCGTCATCTCGACAAAGTACGTCGGTGCCTTCACCTTCTTCTCCATCGGTGTCCCCGTCGCCATCGACCTCTGGTCTCTGCTCGACATCAACCGCAGACAGGGCGCTCTCAGCCTGCCCGAGTTTGGCAAGCACTTGGCTGCACGCGTCACCGGTCTGATTGTCATTCCCTTCATGCTCTACCTCTTCTGGTTCCAGGTCCACTTTGCCATCCTTAACCGCTCCGGCCCCGGTGACGACTTCATGAGCCCCGAGTTCCAGGAGACTCTCAGCGACAACATCATGACCCAACAGTCGGTCAGCATCGACTACTTTGACGCTATCAACATCCGCCACAAGGACACCAAGGTCTACCTCCACTCTCATCCCGATAAATACCCCCTTCGTTACGACGATGGCCGTATCTCGTCTCAGGGCCAACAGGTCACTGGCTACCCCCACAACGACACCAACAACCTCTGGCAGATCATTCCCGGAACTGGCGCCATCCCTGAGGAGAACGGCCACCGCGTCCACGTTGGTGATGTTGTCCGTCTTCGTCACCTCGTAACCGACACTTGGCTCCTCACCCACGACGTCGCTTCTCCTTACTACCCTACCAACCAGGAGTTCACCACTGTTGGCCACGATGATGCCAACGGCGAGCGCTTCAACGACACCCTCTTCGAGATCAGAGTCGATGGCGCAAAGCCTGGTACCGATTTCAAGACCATGTCTGTCCACTTCAAGCTCGTTCACGTTAATACCAAGGTCGCCATGTGGACCCACACCACTCCTTTACCCGAGTGGGCCTTTAAACAAGCCGAGATCAATGGAAACAAGAACGCTCTCCAGACCAGCAACATCTGGTACGCCGAGGACATTCCCGCTCTGCCCAAGGATTCAGACCGCGCAAAGAAGGAGCCTCGCAAAGTCAAGCACGTGCCCTTCCTCAAGAAATACTTTGAGCTGCAACGCGCCATGTTCTACCACAACAATGCCCTCACCAGCAGCCACCCTTACGCCAGTGTTCCTATCCAGTGGCCGTTCCTCCTCCGTGGTGTCAGTTTCTGGACAGAGAACGACACTCGCCAGCAAATCTATTTCCTCGGCAACCCTGTAGGCTGGTGGTTGGCCAGCAGTCTGCTTGCCGTCTTTGCTGGTGTTCTCCTCGCCGACCAGCTCTCCCAGCGTCGTGGTGTTGATGCTCTCGACAAGCGTATGTACATGTTCTCATTATTCTGCAAACAAGACTAACAAACCTCTCAGGCGGCCGCAACCGTCTCTACAACTCGACCGGTTTCTTCTTCCTCACCTGGGCCGCTCACTACGTTCCCTTCTACATCATGGGCCGTCAACTCTTCCTCCACCATTACCTGCCCGCCCACCTCGCCTCTGCTCTCGTGACCGGCGCACTCGTCGAGTTCGTCTTCAACATCGACCCCGTGGATCTCGACGATGTCACCTCTGGCAACGCCACCCTCACCAAGAACAAGAAGACTGCTGTGCAGCAAAACAAGCCCGTACGCGAGAGAACCGGTCAGTCCAACTTGCTCGGCATGTGGGCTGCTACTGGCGGTATTCTTGCCGTCATCGTCTGGAGTTTCCTCTACTTTGCTCCCCTGACTTATGGTCAGCCTGGTTTGAGCATCGAACAGGTCCAGGCCAGAAAGTGGCTCAACTATGACTTGCACTTTGCCAAATAGAACTGTGCAGGTATAAAAGGCATTTTTGTGGAAGCTAGCTAAAAGCATTGGTGGGCTTCTGAAAGTGTCCATTCTTCCTCTTGTAGGACCAAGGGATTCTCCTTTTACACTCTATTTCTTTCCCCTTTCTTCTGCAATCATCAACCAAAATTCCAGATTTCACCATTTACACATTAGAATGAATTCGTGTGCAAGTCTTTCCACTTATCGTGCGTGGAGGTGTTCAAACCCATGGTCTGATGTGTCGACTCTCGCGCGTTGGGATACGATTTTCAGACGGGGCTCTTGCCGACATGCGGGATCAGTGAAGGGTGTTTTTTTTGTGTTTCAAATCTGGTGCCGAGTTGGGCTTGCCGGCCTGACTGATCCACGGTATTGGTATCTCGAATGGGAAAGTGTGACGTGTCAAGTATGTTTAGCAATGGTTGCAATGGTTTTTGGAGCTATTTTCAACTTGTAATGTCCTCGCTACGAGGAGGGCTGGCAGTGCGAATTGTGCCAGACACTCGAGTCGTCTCGATCAGGTAAGGTTGACCTTTGCTGTTGTCAAGATCCCCAGCGAATGAGGTCTCGAGGCATACGCAAAGTGGACGGCGTGAAAGTGCTAGACTCGCTTTCGTGCGATTCAATGTCCACTTCGAGATGTAGTCATCCATGGGGACCCACAGGAGTTTCTGACATTCAGGACATTCTCCAGCCCAAAGCCTTTGTCAAAAGCAGCCTGCATGAGTCAACGTCTGTTACATTCCATCCTGCATACGAGCATCAAAAAGAAGTCATGGAAAAGTGTGTCATCTTCGAAGAGGTGTGACCAAAGAAAGTTCCGTTATCAGCCAAATCCAGGCATCAAAGACCCATCACCAGACCCATGACCAATACCTTGTCAGCATGTACACTTGTGGTCGAAGAATGCAACCGACAAAGAACGAGCTCCTAGCTCATGCTTTCTATACAATATAGCAGACAAGCAACCTCATGCCAGGCTATAAAGTTTGTTCTATCGCGTTCAGATCGTGAACGATAACTATCTGCTAGAAGGACTGACTGCAACACTAAGTCCACTACTATCATGGCTGCTGTGCTTGGATGTATGAGAGACATTCTCAGCGGCGATGCATGCCTATATACATCACACGACATACGCCGAGTGGCTGCGAGGGATGCAAGCGAGTTGAAAGAGACTAATACTCGCGGCATCGAGACCGCAGCAAAGCTTATCGGCAACCTTGTGAGAGGAACCACCAAGGATTACATCGGATATTCTCTCGAGTCGACTTGGGAGGCACGGGCAGAATGAGAATCTACTCAAACGAAGCGTTCGTAGCCAAGAAGGACCAGACCCATGATATAGTAGGTAGACAGGTCTCCAAGCCCTGGATTTGCCCGCTCTCTCACCCACCCTCTCTTTAGCGTAACAGTTACAGCGACCAAGAGACCTTGGTTGCCTATTGAGAGTCTGTGACCTGCTTCCCTGCCTCTGTCTCCTTGCTCTTACAGTGTCGGAAATTGCTCTAATTCTAACGTAGACCTTTTTTCAAGTTGAGTATCTGAGCTCAGCCAAGTAACTAGCCGATACAGAACAAAATCCCCAGACTTGTAGCTTTCCATTCATCCTATACTGTTCATGCTTGGTACAAGAATGTGTTTTTGCTTGATGTTGCAATATTAATCACAAACGGCAATCACGACCACGCCACCATGACGTCCGTCGGATTTGCGTGTAATCACCTTTCTTCTTTTTATCTCTGCTCTAAACGTTCTTCATCTCGCATTTACATCCGGAATTTGTCAAATCTATCACTTTATATATGTACGTTACTGGGATATGAGAGTCACCTGATCGGGATGACCAAGCAGCGGGCACCCGTGCGGACCACCGACTCTTTCTCCTTGAGAACTTCCGACTCTTTTCCATCACGGTTCTTCGACTGAATGATTTTTCTTGCCGTGACTGAACGAGACATTCCGATTCTTTGTTTGCAAAAGCGCGGCCTAGACCAACTTATGTCGTAGCATATAGCTCCAGGCAAAAAGGCCTGTGACACCCCACTGCCCAATGGTTCGCTCTCTAAGCGCCCACGTAGCGCTGCATGTACCGGGCAAATATCCAGCCAACCACAGCCAATCTGAATGCAAGAGGTATGCCGGCGCCTTGGTTGTCTCTTTGCAGCATGGCCGCCATTGCCAATAGACGCTGCAAGATGCTGCAGGTCTTTGTTTCGCAAGCCAATTGCACGTTTGCAGATATTACCCAGGCTTCAGATACACTGACCTGGCAGTCTCTTGGAACCCGGATAGAGGCATGCGACAGCGCTGCTACTTGCTCATGCTGCATCCGAAACAATCTTTGTGGCAGCCACCAGGTCTCCACTGCCTCGATTAAGCGCCAAGGTAGAGTGACTTAAGCACACTGAAGGACCCATTCCTTGACCTGTTTTTCTCAGATCGTGTTTTTGCATTTTGTATCTTGTCGCTTTCTTTCTTTGCTCTACCTTAATTTCTCATCCGCTGGTCGGACTATTAACATTGCATATATTCATATCAGCAGCAACGATTATACCAGGAGTCCGAAAAGCCCGAGCAAGCATATCAGAAAATCGAAAACAAAACAAAAAGACGATACAATACCTTAATAATGGCGACCTATGTTCTACCAACGACAGTTTACCAGCCACCTCCGCAGGTTCGGAGGGAGGCGAGAGTTACCCTGATTGAAGACGAGGTTCAAGTCAACGTACTTTCATTCCGTTATCCATCAAAACTCATGATCACTTCACCAATGTCCGATGACGTGCCCACACCACGCGGTTTCGCAGCCAAAGTCACACCAGCAACAGACGCCACCTCTGTAGTCTCGTCCATGTGGAGCCAACGCAGTTCCAAATCGAGCTTTGACAGCCTCTACGATCTCACGGACAGCGAGGGTGAGGAGGTACCGCTCAAGCTGTCTGCATCTGTCAAGAAGCATGTCGGGGAGAGAGAACGTAGCAGGTACCCCTCTCTTGTGATACCCTCGCCTTCACAATGGCCGTCTATCCACAAGCCACAGACTTTCCAACCTGTAGGCTTGTCGCCTGCGACGAAACTGGCTTCTCCTTCTGCTTTTTCGGTATGGCAGGCTCGGAGATTGGGGGTGCCTATAGGTACTTCAACGCCTTCCCTGGATGGAAGTCTGACGTCCGAAGAACTCGCGTTGAGCAGCTGTCCTTCTACTCCGGATCTTGCTTCCAGGGAGGAGATTGTCGATGAGTGGGAGCCACCGTGCCAACTCCATCCGGATGCATTCGAGACGTTGCACCAGCTCAGCCCAGAAGAAGCCGCAAATGAGCTCATTGAGACAGTTCTCGAGGTGCCAGAGGAGGCCGCCCATGAGATGTCGGAGATTATCAAGAGTACGCCAGTACGTCTGGACTTTGCACTTCTGTCTGTCAAACCTGAGGATCAGTATACCCAGGACCCTATTTCCGCTCTCAGTGTACCTTCCCCTGGTGGATTCTTCTCTTCTCTTGCTCCAGTAGCTGCACAAACCTGGGCTATCAGGACACCAGAGCCATCAACCAGTGTGGCAGAAAACTTCTATGGTGTTCCATGGCGAGGCGCGTCATTGCCCTGCGGACAGCAGCAACGCGTAACAACAACAATCGTCACTTCTGCGCTTTCACCGGCGTCTCGCGGACCAACCACCGCGATCAAAGACGTCTTTTCACCTATCGATCAATCAGTAGACATTTGCGAGATCACCGACGTATGTTTGCCTCCCTCAGAGTACAACGAGCAGTATCAGGAGAAACTAAAACAGTCAGCGTTGGCGCACTTTGAACGCACAAAGGGCTGGTTAGAAGATCAATCGACCATGCTTCCCAACGTTGTCACCATCGACAAGGTTGCCGCGCCGTCCACGCCCGACATGGCAAACTCGCCTGCCACTGTCTCCGAGGCGACAAGCAGTCCGTCGAAGAAGAGCGTCAGATTTGCGCCTGAGGCTGCTGCGTCGCCGAGCTCATCCAATACGACTGTCTCTGCACTTTCTTCACCTTTTGCCAACCTTGTTGTCTCTCCCACCAACGACGACAACACAGACTCCATCTTCCTCACCGGCTTCAGATCAATCATGCAACGCACTACTGACAAAGACGCCTTTGTGCACCGCCAGCCGCGCCTGGAAAGCACCCACGTCCTTCGCCGCAACTTCTCCACTGCTTACCTGCGCACCCTCCACAGCGATTATGAGGTTGCTGAGCCCAGCCGTCCAGTCTCTACTCGCCCCATCTCGACCATGCTTCCTGCTCCTTCTCCTGAAGATGATGCAAAGAGAGAGGTCATCGCCGCTGTCGAGCGCGAACGCAGTGTGCTCGAGCAGCTCAACCCCCAGTTCTGGGAGCTTGAGGCCCTCGCCTACCTCCGTGGCGGCAACCTTCTCACAAAGGAAGTGAACGTGCACATGGCTTCCACCGCCAACGCACAGATCCTCGACTTTGGAGGCAAGCCCAATGCCGACTGGGCTTGGTGCATCGCTACCTCGTTCCCCAATGCAAAGGTCTGCACTGTCTACTTTGAGCCCACCACTGAGATCCTTGAGGCGCCTTCCAACCATGTCTCTGTCGAGTGCGAGAAACCCTTCCAGTTGCCCTTTGCAGACAACACTTTTGATCTCATCAGTGCACGCACTCTGCACTCTCTCGTCAAGAGCGAGCACTGGGCTCCCACCCTCACTGAACTCCACCGTGTGCTCAAGCCTTCTGGATACCTCGACTTCAACCTCCTCGATGCTCTTCTCATCAATGTCTCAGCCGGCTCTTGGGGCCAAGTCATGAATGCCGAGTTTGGCCACAAGCTGCAACAACGTGGATATGAGAGAGAGCCCACCAAGCAATTCTTGGGCAGACTCGAGACTGCAGGATTCAAGGATATCAAGCGCATGTGGATGTTTTTGGGTATGGGCGATGTTAGACCTACCTGGACTGACGAGGGCAAGAGTCCTGCTGTTGCCAAGCCACCTACTCGTGCTCTGCCTGCTATTCCCGGTATTGGCAATGCGCCTACTCGTGCTTTGCCTGCCATCCCCGGCGCTGGCAAGGGAAAGCAAGCAATCAAGTCTCCTGTGACTCCCAAGGGCAACGCCTTTGCCAAATCGCCTGCTACACCCAAATCCGCCGCCTCCACCGACTCTCAAGTCCAAGGAACAGTCAAACCCACCGGTGCAATCCACTACAAAGTCCCCATCCGCGACGCCGCTGGCAACATGCTCCTCGGTCCCGACGGCAAACCTTGCTTCTACCCTCCCGCCCTCACCGGCAGCACTTCTGCCGTTGCACCCGTGACTGGTCTTTTGGGCGCCAGACTCTGGGAACAGTGGGTGTACAAGTTGGCCAGGGAGATGGGTGGAGAAGCTGCCGAGTTGCAGATGTTGGAGCAGGTTTGTGGTGTGCTTGAGCAGGGAGGCAAGGCAGGCAGTGGAGTTAGTTGGTTGTTGGGTGTGTGCAAGAAGTGAATGAGAGGCGAAGAAGTTAATGAGAAAGAAGTGGTGATGAAGTGGTGATGAAGATGAAGGAGGTGAAGAAGTGGTGATGAAGATGAAGGAAATGGGAAGTGGAGGGTGAGAAGTGGTGATGATGAGAAGCATGGCTGAAATGGTTGCTTCGTTTTCTTTCTTTTCTTTTGTCTTCTTTTTACCTGTTGTCGTAATATCCTCCAATCGCTCCTTTAAATCTTTCTGATGTGTTGCTCGAAGAACCAACCTTTTGCTTGAAAGTAACTACGTATTCGTGTTCGTGATCGTATTTTGCTTGCTCTCCGTATGCAAAAGACGGTTACAGCCTACATCAACCTTTTGCTTGAAAGTAACTACGTATTCGTGTTCGTGATCGTATTTTGCTTGCTCTCCGTATGCAAAAGACGGTTACAGCCTACAACAATCGGCCCGTCTCCCTCACTAACCCATCTTACCATTATGAGCTATAAAAATGCACAGTCATCTTCTGAATAAAGATGTCACCGCGGAGATGCCTAAACACGAGCTTCTCTCCGTGAATATCGCTCCACTATACAAGAGATGATGTGGCCTCATGTATGCCTATCTTGGTCGTCTTCTTTGGGCTCAACGTCGGCCTTGTCTGTGGTTTGCTCGGCTTTGAGGCGTTGGCTTCTGTAAGGCGGAGGATGATCTAGTGAGGTGATCATAGGAGGCAGTTTACCAGAGTAGGTTTCCGGCACCATCAGGTCCCAGTTGTTGGCGAAGCAGGCATTGCACATGTAGCGATCCTTGTCTGGATCGGCGTCTGTGTTTGTGTCGTGTGTGGGGCTCCTTTCCTTCCACCAGGCTTTCAGGAAGCGGTTCCTGTCACAGGCCGTACAGTGATGATCAATCCGATGGTCATAGATGACAGGCATGTGAGATTTCCATATCCAATCTTCTCTTTCCCATCGTTTGGAGTTGAGAAGACTTTGCAGTGCCGTTGTACGACGAGTTGTAAGGGCTTCATGTTGGACCTGTGTGTATACAAGACGTCTGGTTTCCCGTAGCTCCTTTTGTAGTATCTTGTACCTCTCCCTGAATTCGGGTCTCCTCCTTGATCTGCGAACGGCGGCAACACGCGTCTTGCGGAGCTCAGGTATGCTTGACGACGGCGAGCGTTGCGTTCTTGTCGGTGCTCATCCGTCCGCGAGGCTCTATATCTGCGGTTGGTCTCAGCCCTCTTCATGCGCAATTCAGAAGACTGGGCGTATTGTTTGCGCAAGCGAGCCAGGCGTTCTAGTCGCTTTTCGTCCAACTCGTTTTCACGAGCAGCCCTTGTAATGGCGGTAGCACGAGTGGTGGGAAAGGCTGTGCGACCGAGCCAGAGAGAGACGGGCGCCCATCGTGTCTATTGACGTGATTGGACGGAGCGTGCGATGGTCGGGAACAGGGAGAACATGGTTGACACACGTCTACCGGGTGAGACGAAGAGGCCAACGCCGAACCAACACACTAGGTCGGACTGGTCTCGGCCTTAGTCGGAGAACAGAAGAAGACGCATCTGATAAGATCCAGGGGCTAACCGTAACAGGCAGTGATGCAGGCCCCTAAAAGCCCAACCCCAGGCAAAACGCCGCGCGCAGCTCTAATTTCCAACAAAAACAATGCCGCTACAAACCGAAGTCAAGTCAAACAACGACCGATGTGTCAGGAGAAAAATGCCTTGACTCGCTGCGAGATAACAGGTCAAGCTGTTTCTCTTGACCTGCCACTCTCGTCGCATCTATCTTTCCCACTCACTCTCCTTCACATCCCACCCATAACAGAATATGGATATGCAACATCAAACTCACAGAGAGCCGCCATCCTTCATCTTCACCAGAAGCACCCGCATATGGGAATTGCTAGCTGGAGATGTCGCTGCTGCCGCCGTCTCTGCCACTCTGGTCGCTCCCACAGTGACCATCATTGACAGGGCAATCGTTGAAAAGGCCTCTTCCAACCAGCCTTTGTTGAAAAGTCTCCGCCACCAAGCCTGGTCTCTGGTCAAATCCCCGCGCCAATTCATGCTGTCACTACCTTTTGGCATCGTCTGGTCTCTTTATGCTGGAACCTATGGAGTCGCAAATGTCGCAGAAACCATCTCGGAAAGACTTACTCCAGAGCATGTTGGAACTATTGTTGGCGCATCTGCCTTCCTCGTCAATGTTCCCCTCGGTGTTTGGAAGGACGTCCGCTTTGCTCAAATGTTCGCCCGCGTTCCATCCCGCGTAGCCAACACAGCAGCAGCCGCAGCAACGGCAACAGTCCCCATGCCCAAACTCCGTCCTTCGCGTTCGGCAACAACAGTCTGGCTCGTACGTGACGCGTTGACTTTATTCGGTTCATTCACCTTCGCGCCTCGGCTAGCGGCGGCTATCCCGGACAACTTGGCAGTCCACCCGCAGACCATCTCTCAGCTATCCGTACCCGCTCTGACGCAGATTGTTGCGACACCGCTGCATCTGCTCGGCTTGGATCTGACGACCAGACAGCATCACATACCTTGGATGCAGAGAATCGCCGATACTACCCGGTCTGGATTGCTTTCTACTACCATTGTGCGATGCTTCCGTATCCTGCCTGCCTTTGGCTTTGGCTGTATTGGAAACACTGAGATGCGCAAGGCCTTGCACAAGCAACATGAGCAGTTTGATTGAGTCAAGTGTCCGAATGAGACCATCACAAGCCAGTAGGGGAAGCTGGCTTTCCCTCTTCGTGGCAGAACGGCCACTGAGGGCTCGGCTCGAAGCAACCAACAAGGACACCAGCCATGATGATCACCGGGTCGCGGTCCTCCGTGCAGCTTGAGTATAAGAATCTCGACAATCAGCTTTCCACCGAGATGCACAAGCTTCGGAGATACCGCACTCGACGGCCTGAGGGAAACGAATCCGCAAGCGGTTCAAGACTCTTCAAAACCACAGCGCCAGAGCAGCTTGCAGTTCCAGCTGACTGTCTCAACGGCTTCGTGCAATTCAGACTGCAACAGTCGCCGCGGGGTCCACAAAGCCGTCCTGTCAAGCATTTACACCGGCATTCTTTCGCCAGATACACAATTTCACGACTTCATGACGACCACAATGTATATACATCTTTCCTTTGTTATGACAGCATATCGTTACAGCAATCAGCATTTTCTACAGCATTTGTTCACTTCCTTCCAATGTCTTCTTGTCACGAGTGAACGCAGCACTCATGAGCAGCACCAAAATGTCCACCGTATCGTCATATTTTCCTATCGACGCTGGACAGATAGTCGTTACAATGATCTTCGACTTGAGCTTCGCCATGCCGCGCCATCCGGCGCAGGTGATCACTATCCGGAACTAAATATGCAACTGTCCAGCTTACTCGCAGTATATTTCCATCTATCCTGGCAGCTATCATTCATATCGACTCATATATCTTCCAATGCGACAAGACACACTCACAAAAGTATCGCGCCTGTTCGAGAGACATTGACGGACTCTTCGAGTTCGTCAAAGGATTCTCCAAGTGCCCCGCATCCATCCTCCGCTGTTTTCTCGGGCCTACAACCTTAACATAGAGACTGATATCTATAAAGACAACTTATCTTTCTACAAAATTCACCAAATCAATGCCTCGTCAAAAGACAATGCGACGGGTCTTGCGGACTCTTATCCTCGCTGCTGGCTTCGCTGCTCCACTCTTCAAGTATCCAGTATATGCATGTGTCGCATTCACCCTCACGATTTTCTGGAACCATCTGTTTCCAACTTCGCAACTGAGCCCAGAAGTCTTGCTCTTACCAGCCAAGAAGCCATATTTGAACGCTCTGAGACCACTCGAGGACCCGAAAAGTGTGGAAGGGGAACATTGCCCAACCTGCTGGGATGAACTAGACGCGACAAATGCGCCCACAAGATTGGCTTGCGGCCATGTCTTTTGCAACGAAGACATTCTGAACTGGATCAAATCGGGCAAAAACACATGCCCAGTATGCAAAAAAGTGCTCTTCCAACAAGCAATACTCCAAGGCAACGATGCGATTGCAGAAAAACTGCACAAGGCGAGAATGTGCCTGGTCACCATGAGTGTCCTCACAACCCTTTTACGACAAATCTGTGCATTCATCGCTAGACATCCCGAACGACATGTACAGCTCACATGGCAATTCCTCAACCCTATCTACTACCTCACTGGCTATGGCTCTACATGGTCAACCATCAGTGCGTTTGCCATCACGTTCTTCGATATCATGCAACTCGTCACTTCATACCGTGGCTCCAAGACTCTTGGCCCAGATTGGTTTCGAATCTTCCCTGGTCATTGGAGTTTGATGTTGATGCCGCTGTATATTTCTGCTATTAACCTGCAGGAGGGCATCAAGGGGTGTAGGCATCTTGCGTGGGTTGCTTGGAAGATATGTGTTTGGAGATGGAGTGGCAGTGAGGAGGGTTTCTTGTTTCAGGGAGCGAGGATTGTGTCGGAGGTCAAGGAGGGAGTAGAGGAGGCGGCGGGGGACTTTGTTCTCGAGCTTACGGATGCGTGGGACAAGTTTGGGAATAAGGTTGTTTGAGGACGGCGTGGAGATGTATATCACGTGGGCATGTGAACGGACATTCTCCTTGTGAACTTGCAGATTTACATGTCATAATAAGCTCTTGCATGGCACGACAGGGCACTGACATATCGACACTTCAGTGGCGATACAACCCCAGCTTTCCTACAAACTATGTACAGTGGCCAGTGATCCACACCCCAACGCTGCCAACAACCCTGGTCAGAGCACAAGCTGATGGCCGTGACATTGACCGTTGTAGCGATTCATCTCGACATGGAAGAGATAGCTGATCCCAGGAATGACCAAAGGCACGACAAACAGGAAAAGATCAACAGGCCTGTGGCCCACCTATTTTCCTTCGCTTCTTCCAGACAGAAGAATTTTGAGGTGCGGTAAGGAAATTGAGAGCAAGGGCAAACATCCAGCGCGTCACGGACCTGCCGCCTTACTCATGAGTGTTTTGATTGACTCTTGAAAGATGGTTGGATTTGCTGCTGCATCTGCTGCTGCTGCTCTTTGTGAGCCTGTGGCTTCACCGACCACGACACGAACGGTCCGCAGAGTCGAGAGTTTACTTGTTTGTTTAGCATATCTAACAATCTCATCGTACAGAAGCTTTCAATTTGTCTATTCTGGTGACTTAACTTTTTCTACGACGATGAGTAATGGAAGCGTTTTCGACTTACACTTTATAAGCTGACATTAATGCCCCAATACCGGGATTCAGGCACAGATGTTGAGGACCTGCTGATCCCTTTCTGTGACCATTGGGTTCTTGGACACGATGGTAAATTCTGTATTGAACATTGTCTTGACATCGTGCTTTACCACTTCTTCAACATCTCCGAGTCGGTGCTCGATAAATTACATCCGCATAGGTTGGACATCTAGAAAAGCTGCTTGACGTTCTTCTGCAACTACGACATACAGCGCCAGAATAGTAAGAATAGGTATCTGGAAAGATGATCCAAGTCTTATGTTTGAAATGTTGCCTATACCGTCTCGATAGCAGTAGTCGTTGGACCAGAAGACTTTTCCTCATCATCATGAACAGCAAACTTGCTATGATGTCTGACCTGCCTGCCAAACTTCCAAAAGCCGAATGCCACGACACAGTACGCTGTAGCGATGCCTGCCATGATGGAAGCCGCACCACTGTTTCCGACATTCTTGAACATGGCAGTCCCAAACAGAGGCAAAGCACCACTCAACAACGCCCGCATGATTGCTAATGGCGCATTTGCAGATGCCGCCCATGAGCCATATGCGTCCGTGAGATAGCCTGACAACACATAGTCAAGTCGGCGGCAAAGCTCACGACAACAAGAGCCGACATTGAAACAAAGGGTGACACTGTCATCACAGCGGAGGGAATAGTCCAAGCAAAGTACCAACTCGCCATAGCAAGCAATGGAGCAGCCAGATAAAAGCCGAACAATTTATCTTCAGGTACTGCGGACGCCCCTCTGTTTCTTTGCCTGTTGGACACGTGCATGTCATAGGATCGAGGCAATAAGGAAAAAAAAGGCCCGATGGTGAAGGTTAGGTTGATCAGACTGCTTGTTCTTGGTCAAAAATCAAGAGAACAGTGACAAACTCACGCAATGAATTCAAAAAGAATCACCAAGAACGAGTCGTAAAGCTTCCGGTTAATATCCCAGTTTCTGGGATGTTGTGAACTGCCCTCTTTCCAGTGGACTAGACCTTCCTTTGTTACAGCAAGACCGTACTTGGAAAAGTCGGCATGAACAGCGTCTGGTATTTTTGGCTCATCGGAGCCACTCTCATCGGTCTGTTGCTCTTTTCCTTTGATGGTTGTGTTGAGTTGTCATTGTCGCATCTCAACGATTCTCGGCGGCTGAGCATAGATTCTTGTTTGTAACGTAGGCAGCCTGTTCTGTTAACTTCACCAGGCAGATATGAGAATTTTGTCAAGGATGGAAAAACAGTCAATGAAGACGAGAGATGTATGCTCTTGAATGACCTGCATTGGCCCGTCCCTGACGATCACATATAGTCATTTTCTCTTTATAGTCTACAAAGGTGACAACGATCACATCTTCCGATTCTGGTGCAAGCCCCGGAGAGGCCTGAGCACGAAGAGGTGCATTTTCCCCATGGAGACAAAGCATGGGGAACGTTGAATGGCTACATCATGACCACTTCTTTGCTCGAGAGTCTCGAAGTAGATCGACCTTGACTGCCCTAGAGACATGGACACAGTGTGATGCGTACACTAGTTAATCTTCGTGATCTTGGATGTAAGACTCAATACCATTCCGTTGCCTATATTTTTGATCTGCGAAGAAGTCATGGCCCTAAGAGGTCCGTGACCCTTCAACTTGCCTTCAACATCTTAGAAACAAGCCGACTGCCCATGGTTACCATTTAAGAAGATTCCTAGTCGTGTGTCGAAGGATTAGCGTTATAACTACCAGCTATGGAACTACCGACTTCTCCCTCTGACCCTTGATTCTCTGGAGGGCGATAAAGGATCATGTCCGAAAACCTGACACACTTAACACGAGTAAACCCTTACCCCTTTCTACTGGGTTGGAAAAGCACGTCTGTTGGGTATAGAAAGATGACCTGACGTGCTTATATATGGTTGAATGTGGTACAACAACTTGATCGCCGACAACAGGAGTTGACATTCTGCAACAGCTTACCCGTCTATCCTGATGGACAATAACACACCTATCATTGGGTGTGTATCAGACTAGTATTTTCTACCCTGACATTCATATCACTTTGCGAGCATAGCTTTCGGTATGGTAGGTCTAGGGTGGTCTAGACAAACTTCCAATGTCATGTCATCTTCCGTTTGAGAGCAAGGGAACCGTGTCTCGTGACGTTGACGGCCGCGTCCTGCTTGAAAGGCTCGTTCTTGATAGATTTCGCGTAAGCAAAAACAGTCCGGCAAGGAAGCACACTGTGAAGCTGGAAGTGTCTTCGAATGTAGAGTCTAGAGCGACCTGTGTGACCAATGATCGCGGACTGATATCGTGTCTCTCGATGACTGATGTTAATGGTTGCAGATTCACCTGAGTTGGTGGGAGTCCTTCGTGTTCGTATGTTGGGAATATAGATGAAAAAGTGTACCGAGCTTTTGCAGAGTGACTCTTTTCAAAGTGGTCGTCCAAGGTTCAGTTCTATATGTGCCAGAATTATGTGCTAGTGCTCCCTTGCCCTGCTTCGGAGTCGAAACCACTGCGTACGAACTTTGGTCTGACGCCGTGGAGTGCTTTGACCCTTTCATTCAGCTCTCTTGTCGTTGTGCAATCTTTGTAAGCTTTCGGCAGACCACCGTCTGCACTCTGGATGAAACAGGTATGGCAGCTGTAAGCGTTGGTGTCAGTCGAGTGTGATTCGCCTGTCCGTCTCCACCACAGCTTGAAACCACCAAGTGTTGTACGCAGACATCCCTGACAGTAATGTTCGACCTTTTGCGAATACACTATGGGTTGGTGCGAAGCCCAGTTCACTAACCCTCTGATCATTGGGTATCTATAAACCCATTTATACACCACATTTCTCTGTCTGGCTAGGGGATCGTTGGCTCTTGCTGCCCGTAACCTCTCAATATTTTTTGAATGGACTTCAGGTTGCAGCTTGTAAAGGGCGCGGTACAGCTTTGCTTTAGGTAGCTGACACCACTGTCTCTGTTGGGCGAGCTTTCTAGCTCTGTACTCCGGATCGCTGGCACACCTCCATGCCTTGTACACACGTACATAGTCAAGCTTGGCCTTATAAACTTTGTCCTCGCTCCTTTTCAAGGTTTGAAATTCGGACTCTTAAGCGAGCTTCCAGGCTTGTCGAGAGAGGTTCACTTGACGCTTGGCCTCGATCACATCGGCTTCGGTCGTTGACCGATTTAGGAAACGGGATCGAGGAACGTTGAAAAGTCCTTCTCCGTGAGTCGTGTCATTTCTTGGTGTAGTCCAGGCAGAGTAAAAAGTAGAGAACGAGCGAAAGTTGGTTGATGCTGTTCCAATCGGCTTCCATGACTGACCCGTCAGCGTTCGGGTGGTCGAAGAGGGTGGCAGTCGACTTTGTAGAGCTTCCTTCCTGGCCGCGACTTCTCTGATGGTTTTACAGTCTTTGTAGTCTTTGGGAAGACCTCCCTCTGAGTGTTTCATGTAGCAGCTGTGGCAGGTAAAGTCTTGCGAATTGATCATCCACCACAGCCTTGAATTGTTATATGAATCGCACTCATAGCACCATCGCCCAATGGCCTCGTGGTAGAATACAGGATGCCACGGTGCCCAGTCCAAGTCATTGCGAAACCACTCATACGTGACTACCCAACGATATAAATTTCCACGGAGTAGGTCCTTAGCTCTGCGTTGTTTTTCGTAGATCCTGCGGTCCTCACGGTGTTGGGAATCAGCTGCACGTTTGCGAGCTACGTAGTCCCTCATACAACTCAGACGTTCAGCGCGACGTTCGGGATCATCCTCGTATATTAGCTTCTTAATCTGACCAGAGTTGTTGCCAGTGTTTTTGGAGCGTCCAGCGCTCATCGCATCCGCGCATTGTGTTGAGTATTCAGATTTTCGATTCCATGTTGAATTGTATAGCAGCCGAAGAGTGCTTGACAGATGTGATTGATGTCCAGAGAGGGGAGTGACTTCAAATGCCTTGATCAAGGATCTAGTTGCCATTGTTGAAGACGCGTGAGACAAGCTTGAAACCTAACTGATAGGATCAGACTCGAACAAGTTTTTGCGACCACAGGCCATGTTTTGCAGCGTGTCGGCGACGAGTGTCGATGGAAAGTTCAGCGGTAAGAGCGTCGGCTGAGCCTCGGCAAACGACGATACAGCAGACAATTAACAGTAATTAGTCTGGATTTCCTCATCAACCATGTCGGCCAGCGACAAGCGTCGGCTTTGTCAGAGCTGAACACGCCTCTGTCATGCAACATAGCAATGTATAGAAGACAAATGCAGACTAAGTCATTTCCCTTTTACCTCGTCCAAGTATTCCATGTCCCTCTGTCGTTTTCCTACCTTCTTCTTCTTTGCATATAAAAAGCGTGCGTCGCCTTCATGAGACTGCTCATCTCCATCTTAATCTGCGTTGCAGCTGTCGCATACCATCAACGACAATTCATCCTACCCTACCTGACTACGAAGAACATCGCCACCACCACTAGAAACACTACCTACGCAGCAACGACAAATACTACAATGGCACCCGCACAGTCGACCTTCAAGGGCCTCCCTGTCATCCCGCCCAATGACCCTTCGTTGACTGCCACTTCCACCACTCCTCGCAAGATCCGCAAGGTGTTCGAGGCCATCGACCAAGCCGAGGGTGCAGGCGCAAGAGTCAGAAGATCAGTGGGCACAAGAGAGTTGAAGAACTTTACCCCTTTCCTCATGCTCGTACGTCGCCCTGCACACCCCTACACAAAGCAAGAAGACAACTAACACAACCCAAATAGGACCACTTCACCATCTCTCCTGGCGCAGGCTTCCCCGACCACCCTCACCGCGGCCAAGAAACCATCACCTACCTCCTCAGCGGCGCCGTCGACCACGAAGACTTTGCCGGCAACAAGGGCACCATTCACGCCGGCGACCTGCAATTCATGACAGCCGGAAGAGGCATCGTGCACGCCGAGATGCCCGCACAGAACCCCGATGGCAGCGCAAACATTGGTATGCAACTATGGGTCGACCTCCCTGCCCAGCTCAAAGACTGCGAACCCCGTTACCGCGACTTGCGCGCTTCCGAAATCCCCGTCGCAAACTCGGAGGATGGCAAGGTCAATGTCAAGGTCATTTCTGGACGCGCATATGGCGTTGATTCGCTGCAGGAGTTGGCATATACACCTGTTTGGTTGCTGGATGTCAGAGTACAGCCAGGCGGCACTTTCAACACTCCTTTGCCGCACAAGTGGAATGCCTTCATCTATACTCTTAGTAACAGCATCAACCTCTCTTCTGGTTCGACTTCGCGAACGATCCCGCAATACCACAATGCTGTTCTGGAGCAAGAGGGTGATAGCATTGTCGCCAGTGTCCCCGAGTCAGCAGACAAGGAGAGCAGATTCATCTTGGTTGCTGGTATGCCCTTGAGTCAACCCGTAAGTTCTTCTGCACCTCCCATGATTAGAATCTGTCTAACCTTTTTCATAGATCATCCAATATGGTCCGTTCGTTCAGACCAGCACAGAGGGCATCTACAAGGCAATGGCCGACTACCAAGGCTACACCAACGGCTTTGAGCGCGCCGAGAACTGGGAATCTGAGATTGGAAAGAGCATGGTGCATTGAAAATCTCGACGGACAGTCTGCAAGAGTGCAAAGTAAGTTTCAGCTTTAGATTGGTTCGCATCCTAAATGATAACGAGTATATTTCTTCAAAAATCTCCTCGTCGTTTGAGCTTTTGTTGTAATCGACAACTGTACATCGGTTGTCGGAAGGGAATAACGCGATGGCTTGGACATTTATTCACGTCTGGGGCAAGCATCAAGCATCCTTTATCGCAACAACTACCCCGCACCATGGAACAAAATCGATCATTGGCAGGATAAGCACGAGCAAGATAAGAAGATAGCCCACCTCGGCTCCTG